>CAAKHF010022696.1:2500-15492 GCA_901007745.1 Hippocampus kuda | reverse complement strand
TCCGACACCCCCCGCAACCCTAGTGAGGATGAAGCAGTTCTATCCATACATACATACATACACACATACATACACACATATATACATACATACATATATATATATATATATATACATATATATATATATATATATATATATATATATATATATATATATATATATATATATATATATATATATATATATATATATATATATATATATATATATATATATATATATATATATAGTTGTCTATATATATATATTTCCGTTCCGCTCTTATAAATAATAAGAGCTGTCAAACGATTAAAATATTTTATCTAATTAAAAATGCAACTGTCATAATTAACTCAAATTCACTAAAAATTAATCGTGATTACTCACGCATATTTGATCGTTTCTGACTTTCTTTTTATATTTTTTGTCCTATTTTTACCCATTTTAATGCTCTCATCAACATAGAATCATGAATCAGCTTTCTATGTGCAAAATGCAAATATTTATTGAAATAGCAATTTCGATTTTCAATTTTACATGAACATTTTTCACTTAGAGCAGTTATTCACACAATCTCTCACACAATATTACTGTCCATCAACAACAGTGAAAAAAATATTTTGTCACACAACAGCTGCTTTAACAGCTACTTTTATGGAATCAAAACAGAGCAATATAACATTATAAAGTGCATATCTAAGGTAAACTAGTACTCAGCCGAGAGTGGATCTTAGCCATGGTTGCATACTTCGTTTTTCTCAAGTTTGCTTTGAACACAGCAGTCAGGCTATGTTGATTCTGTAGGTCCTTCTTGCGCGGAAGTCTCTCTACGGTTTTGTCTAGACATCATTTCGGATGACTACACTTGGTTCGATGACAACACTGGAGACGTTTTATTTTCGTTAGGTCGCTACCACTGCAGCGCACCGTCACTGTCAGACGAACACAGAGAAGCTCCACCCGCTCTATTTGTATGGACATGGAACACTGTAAACTTCCACACAAAATAGTAACAAGTAACAATCGCATCAGTGGCATACATCGTATGATACAGGTAACTTTGGTCTTGTCAGTGGAGCAATCTGGCAATTTTTTAAAAGTAAACTCTCCATTCATAAACTCTTTAAGTATCCGTTTTCGGTGTCTCGCGCTGCCGTGGCTGGCAAAACAGACATGGGCGTGGACTTCTGCAGCACGCTTGTTGTTTTGTTTCTGCTTTATTTATAGAGCAACGTAACATCCGCTTGTGACGTGTGCCGCATTAATCTCGCGAGAAAAAAATTAATCCTGTAAAAATTCATTTAAATTAATGCCAATAAAAACGCGCTAAACTGACAGCTAATATATATATATATATATATATATATATATATATATATATATATATATATATATATATATATATATATATAAATAAAGAGAGGGAGAGAAAGCGAGAGAGAGATATCTATAGATAGATAGATATAAATAGATAGCTATCTATCTCTATATATCTATCTGTCTATAAATAGATATAGATAAATATCTATCTATCTCTATCTATATACCTATATCTATCGCTCTCTAAACATATATATCTATATACATATATATATAGATATATGTATATATCGATATATATGTACAGTATATATATATATATATATATATATATATATATATATAGAGAGAGAGAGAGAGAGAGAGAGAGAGAGAGAGAGAGAGAGAGAGAGAGAGAGAGATAGATATATAGATATAGATATGTATATATATCCAGATCTGTAAATATCTGGATATATATATATATATATATATATATATATATATATATATATATATATATTCAACAGATCCATGTTATCGCATCGCGCCCATCTCCGCTTTGTTCCAGTAGCCCATTTTTCATCAAGGTGCTCTGGTTCCCCAGCACCTGACGCAGACCTTGCTTGGCCGGGCGACGTCTGAGGCAGACATGTCGTACGTTTCATTGTCTCTCATCATTGTATGAGGTAGGCATTAGCGTGAAGGATCTTGCCCAAGGACCCACACTGGATGGTGTTATTGTCATATAATAGGTCATTATTATATGTTTAGTGCTTTACGAGAGTTTACACTATTTACGTCATGCTTGAGTTGATGGACAGGTCTCGCCTATAAGGGGGAGTTCCCGGAAGCAACTGCGAGTAAGTCCACTGCATGTTTAGTTGCTCTGCCACGTTATTAATAAAAAAGACACATAAAACCCAATCCCTGCCTGCCAACAATTATTACAGTTATGTGCTCATTTTTGCCCCAAACGGGATTCGAACCACCGTCTCCCATACGCCAAACCGATGCCTTACCAACTGAGCTATCCAGCCGCTGAGTGGTTGCAACAGATCCCGGGAACAACATTGGACATCTCAGTCCAGAAATGTGCAGTGCTGGGAACAGCAAGGATACTGCGCAGAACCCTCAAGCTTCCTGGCCTCTGGCAGAGGACCCGAGCTGAATGAGGGACGGACACCACCCGAGGGGTGAGACGAGGATTTATATATATACACACATACACACACACACACACACATATTGAACAGAGATGGATGTCAAAACGTTGTGTTTGGATTACATAGTGGAACTTTTGTGGGATGTACAACAGCTGAAAAGATGATGCTGGAGGAGTGTCTGACACCATCTGTCAAGCAAGTTGCAGGTAATTTGATGCTTTGTGGTTGCTTTGGTGCTGGTAAGGTGGAAGATTTGTTCCAGGTAAAAGCAAATTTGCAACGCAATGTCATACCCCGTGGAGAGCGCTTGATTGGAGTCATTTTCATCCAGCAACAGGAAAATGACCATAAAGCACACTTCCAAATTGTGAAGAACACAGAAGAAGCAGCCAGCAGAATATTCTTTCTGTAATGGAGTGGACAACGCAGTCACAAGATTTCAAGCCCACTGAGCTGTTGTGGGAGCAGTTTGGTCCGCAAGAAGTGCCCATCCAGTCAATCCAACTTGTGGGAGGGGCTTCTCCAACCTTGGGGTGAAATTTTCTCCAGATTACTTCAACAAATTAACAGCTAGAATGCCAAAGGTCTGCAATGCTGTAATTGCTGCTAAGGGAGGACTCTTTGACAAAAGCAACTTTTGAAAGAATAAATATTTCAAATGAAAGTCATTATTTCTAACCTTGTCAATGTCTTGACTATATTTTCTATAAATTTCACAATTCATTTGATAAATAAAGTGGTAATGGGTGACCCCAAACGTTTGAACCGAGTGCATGTATATATTTACTTTATGTTTCAGTGGTTCCTCCCTTGCCCCTGGGGGGCTGTCAGCTGGGGAGTCGGGGTGGGCTCTTGCCTCGGAGGCTACTGTCGGATTCTCTGTGGTAGGTAGCACATGGCCTCTGTTTTCCTTTGATCCTGACTCCTCCGTCGGGCTGGAGCAGGGCAGTCCTTGTGAGGCTCTGTCGCTGTTTCTTCGAGCTGCTCGCAGCTCCTGTTGCTGACGGCTCTCCAGGACGATGGTTCTTTTCCGTCTGTCACTCTGTGCTCAGCCTTGCCTCAGCAGCCATGATATGTATTTAACGATCTTTAACTGCGCCTATTTTAACCCACAGATGTTGGGTATCCCAAGTGTCAACAAACTGTAGGTGGTGTTACGTTCTGGAGCAATCCGGAGAGATCCCACAAACGTAGACAAGGACAAATAGTCTTTACAAAAAGCTTATAGAAAGCGCAAGACCGGCAAATAACAAAAAAGCTCGCTGGTATACAGAAGCAGGTAAAAATGTAACAAACAAAAAGTGCTCGCAAAAGGTAAACAAAATATAATATAAATCACTTGTCATTAAAGGCAAGGAAAATCAAATTATGAGAAAAACACAAAAATACACTCTGAATCAAAATAACAGACACTACCGACAAAACGAGATAAACAATGGCATGGACAACAACGGCATGAACAAGATTCAACAATCGAGAGAATAGGCACTTGGTACGAGCGTCATTAGCAAGCCGAACAATCCGAGGGCTAGTGGTCGGCATGGCAGTCCTTCAGTTGTCCACTGATGATAATGCATGACGGTTGAGGTCCTGGAAGTAACGCCCTCCACTCCTGCCGGAGACTGAAACCAAAACAAACAGAAACATAACAGGTGGGAGACTCATGTGTTCGTGTTTATTATCATTTGTTTTGTGAGGCATTTCGTGTTGCTTTTAAAGTATGAAAGGTGCTATAAAAATAAAGGTTTGATTGATTTATTGATTGCTCGATTGAGGTGAAAAAGGACAAGCTGCAAGTTTCTTCCCAAATTGAAAAAGACTGCTGGCACCCCTACCAGAGCACCGTTATAGAAGCCAAAAAAGAACTCAGGTTGTTTAGACAAATTACAACAGATTCCTGCATGTTTTCTTTGTTCAGGTTGCTCCTGCTAGGCCTCTCAGTTGACCCCTCTGATCCTGTTCCTTGATTGGCAGTGTTCAATTCATTTCACCTGTTGTCTGATGTTTTGAGAAGAGTTGGTTGTCCAGATCAAACAATTGCGTTCTCTTCATGACTCTGTCCCTCCTCATATATATATATATATTTTTTCAGGAAGTTTTCCACTGTATAAAGATGTCGGTTTGGCTATGATGATTTGCAGTAGATCTTCTGGTGGTGTTCAGTAGAATTTTTAAAATGCTGCGTTGCAACCCCCTGCTAAAGAAACCTGGCTCTTAGCATATTGTGCTGGCAAATTGTAGACCCAATCAAATGTACCTCTCATCAGAATTCCTGGAAGGATTGTGCAGTTAGAGACATTCATGGATGAATATGATGTTCTGGAGATCTTCCAGTCTGGTACAAATTGTGTAGGACAGAGTCAGCTTTACATACATATGCACATGAACTCGGGGCAAATTAAATCAAGCGATTATATTTATTTTCTTTAACCACTTCTTTGTCTTCCACAAATACACCACTTGAAACTTCATTCTGTCCTCGCGATGCTCCACTTTTACACCTGTTGCCAACAGCGCACGCAGTCTGTGAGTGTGAGTAAAAACACAATTGGGATCTTGGTAATGTTTAAAAAAGATCGAGGTTGTTTGACATGCCTACTATCAGTGCGCAGACTTTATTAGTGCGAAAATGCGCTCTGGTGCCTTTCATTTGGGATTTTATTGAATCAGGCCCTTTCTGTCTCAATTTAAAAAGGAAAAAAAAACATTGCTACAAAAACAGGATACTGGGGGGAGGGTTAATTTATTTGTATAAACCAAATTAGATGGCTGGATGAAGGTCGGCATGTGAGCAGTCTCATTTCACAATTTATTTTCTTTGTGTGTATATACAGGGATGTGGTGCACTGTGGCTCACGAAATCCACTTTCTTCTTTGGGTTATGTTCCCATTTCTTGATTACCATGTGTCGGAGAGACTGGGGGTGGGGTGGGGGGGTACTTGTGTCAGAAGGTACCATTTCTGAGATTATGCTTTTTGCACATTTGCTCTACATTTGCACGGTTTGTTTCTCTTGCCTCGCTTGGTCAAGCTGAAAATATGCAGATCATGCAGGTGCGGCTTGTGGTAAAATTCAAGAAAAAAAATTACTGACACACACGGTCATCTCAATGGAAAAGATGAGAGCAAACAATGTTGATAATGGGCATCTCGTATCCTGCCGCCGTACACCATTTGTGAATTATTTATATGCCTGGGTGGTTCATTATAAAGCTAGCTTATCAGGAAGTGTCACTGTGGGTATGTGGATTTCAGTGCGATGTTGGGTTGATCCCAGCACGAGCAGGATATCAGGTGGTCTTTTAATTACTCCTTCGGTATGTGTGGAAATCACAAAAGTGCCAAATGGATACTTCAGTTGTCAAGTTCCAATGATCCAGAGTACCCCGAGTACTACAACATTCTACCTGTGATTCTAGAAGCCAGAAGGAATGTGAATATGAAAATCCTACGGCGTGCTTTCACGCACCAGTGCACCCCTTGACCTGTATGCCATTTCTTGCAAAATATAGCCTCAGTTTCCTCCTCAATGACGCCCACCTCCCTGGGCTCACAAACCCAAAGCAGCTGGCTATCCATCTGGGGCTCATCAGATGCCTTGGACAATTAAAACGGTCCCATTCTTGGCAGACTGGGCATCAATTCTACATTATCGCCAGCACACAATGACGACCTATCCCTTTGTTTTCAACTGCTATGTTATCAAGCACCCAATCACGACCCCAACAGTCAAATGCATTGGTAAAGTCAAGCATTTCCCTTGAGGATGCAATTTTTTTAAACACCTATCTTCTGAATTACTTATGTTGATCCATGTGAGAAGGCATCACTCAGAAACATGGGCAACATGTTTGCTGGAATATTGAATGTATTAACCCAGATAGAAAATGTGGAACTTCACATATTAAAGTTCAAAAATTGATGAACGAGAAAAGTGTTCAGAGAAATGTGAAGGAAGTGCATTGTCAGTGGGCTTATCCATATAACTAAATATGGCTTTCATTAAAAGTAAACCAATCTGAATCCAAGCACAAGGGTGTGACAATCATACAGGCTTTATAGAGGCTTTTTTTGCCACAGTTCGCCTCATTAAGGCCCAGGAATGTGTTATACCCCCTTATTCCGAATAGAGTCGGAAATTCTAAAACATTTATTCTAAAGTTTGAAAGAAATAGAAAAAGAAAAAAAAAACTTCCAGCACTGCTGTACATCTAAAGACGAAAGAAACTGCCTTCACAAATGATTGACAGGTTATATATGTAACAGCCAGCCATTGCATCAATGACTATATTTTGGAATGCAATCAATGTCAAACTGCTGTTTCTGAAGTTTCACAGGCATAAATTATCCAGGCCTGGGAAGATTTCAGGGATAGTCCTAAATCAGCATGTATTGTATTGTATTGTATATACTTAGTTGTGGAGCAAATCAGGCTAAGTGAGAGGTTATTGACCCACATGGCCTAAGGATTGTTGTGTGCTGTGGCCATAGAATGAATTGCAATAGGATTAATCAACGATTGATAATCTACCACCCTCAACTTGCTCTGATTAGAGCTGCCTCCAAGGTAACATTTGCTCTTGTGCAAGCTAATATGCAAGGCAAGCATGACAATGGGCAAAAGGAAAGACATGTATATATATATATATATATATATATATATATATATATATATATATATATATATAAAATATAATATACACACACACACACACACACACACAAACACACACGTATTGTTTTCGGCGTACTTGTTGGCGTATTTTTCTCAAGAGAATGTGCAGTACGCAGGACATTATCTGGTAAGAGTGTCATCTGTTTTTGCAGGACAGAAAATATATTAAAGGGCACACATTGAAATCGAACTTTAATTATTTGTATACAAAAAGTTCTCTGGAATGCCTGTCCACTGATCAAATGTACATTTAACCCTTTCACGCACCCTGTAACCTGATAACATGATAAGCTCTCCACTGTATTAACTGATGTGCCCGAAAGGGTTCAACAAGTACAAATTTAGTTATCTGCTTATCTGTCTGTGAGATTTGTACCAACAGTAGAAAAAAAGGCTTTGGTTTTGTGGTCTTCCTTGGTGCGCAGCTAACTTCGTGTTACAAAAAAGACCAAAAAAAAAAAAATGCTGTTTTACAGAAACATGCCAAAAATAACTGAAAAATTACTTTCAAAACTAACCATTTTTTGAAAAACAAAGAGTCTACATTCAGGACAGGACGAGGCCTCAACTTGCAAGAGACTTGGCACGCCGCCCATCTAGCCCATCCTGCCTTTCTTGTGAGCAGCCTCCTCCATCTGCTTTGTTTAGTGGAGGGGCATCACACAAAATAAATCACTGTCACTCAAAAAAAAAAATCAAAAAAAAAAATCAATCACCCCAACAAATCACAATAATTGTCTAAAGTTCATGTTCTTCACTGTTAAATTACGATGATGTTATTACTGTCCAACATGAGCTTACACTTCGATATGTATAAAAGGTTTGCGCTAAATATGTGCTGTAAATAGCACAGCCACCTTATACCAGTTGCATATACTGTATGCTTTTATATATATATATATATATATATATATATATATATATATATATATATATATATATATATATATAATTTATTTATATTTGTGCTTGCAAACACTTTGTTTTTCATCTTTCTACCCCCCAAATTTGCTGCTGTAGACTGTAAACTTCCCCAGTGTGGGACAAATAAAGAATATCTTATCTTATTGAAGCTGAGCAAAAATCCTTGCCCGAAGATAGCACCACTCTAGGTACATATGCACCCTGGATGCGCAATTCTGAACATCTCTTTCTCATACTTACTCATTCCTTGCTCGTTGTTAAATGGGCTATAAATGTGAATAACCACTTTGTCACTCCCTTCTCTCCATGCCTGAGATCTGCCACAGTTGTCATGGTAACAGAGGCCAAACTGCTTTTACATTAGATGGAATAGCCCTTCAAAATGACAAGATCTGAGTGTGAGAAGCTGACATTAAGTGTGCTGTAATTAGTCATCCACTGTGTATTCTGGGAATGAAATGTCAGAGTTTTTTTTTTAATTTTATTATTATTATTATCAAGACACCCAGGAACTTTAAATTGGAAAAAAAAATACATCGGTACACCGGTATCTAACCAATCGGCAAAGAGTGTGGAGTTTCCACGTTTTCCCTGTGCCCGTGTGGATTTTCTCAGTGTACTACGGTTTCCTCCCACATTACAGAAGCATGGCAGGTTAATGGATCACTCTAAATTGTCCTTAGGTGTGATTGTGAGAGTGAATCTTTTGTTTGTTCATGTGTGCCCTGTGATTGACTGTACCCCGCCTACTGCCCGAAGACATTTGGAATAGGCTCCAGAATGCCTACAACCTTCATGAGGATCAACGGTTCGGATAATGACTGTGGATTATGGTCCTGAGCTGATGCAGTCAGCTTCTTGATGGTGGTGTTACCTCATCTAGTTGTTGTGTGTCCAACCTCAGGTTCATGTTTGGTCAATACAGCATTGTTTTGTGTGCGTGTGTCTCTTAGTTTTTTAACCTTCATGTGTGTGTGTGTGTCTCTGACCTTGTGGACAAGTGGTTGGAAGGGTTGATTTATATTCCAGGTAAAGCACTTTGAGTTGAATTTAAGCGGGATAAAAATAAAATTTGGTTGATTGATTGAAGGATAAATAGTATTTTCCTGCTGGTCCACCTCTCCTTCATTGCAGAATCTCTGAACGTGTTCCAGTCTGTGTAACCGAAGCAATTATGGTGTGGCACAGTGATGGTCTCTGGTCTGATGCTCTTATCTGATGGACGGAAGGACAGGATAAACATGACCGAGATATGATCTGAGAAACCGAGGTACGCCTTTGGCTTGATGTGTGAACACGACGGTAAAAATGTGGTTAACTGCCTGTCAGAGTTACATTGTTGAAGTACCCAGCAACCATGTGAAAAGAACTCTGGTGCTTGTTTTGCCGTGAGCTGATGTTATCATTGAGCTCCATTATGGCAATGTTAGCCTTCTCATTTGGCAGAATGTAAAGAGGTACAATGAACATGACCACAAATTCGGGAGCATTATGATCTGGGAGAAAGTAAACAACTACGATGAACTCGGCCATAAATTGAGTTACTTGGTCATTAGCGGTTCAATTGCCTCAGAGTAGCAACTTTGTACCGGCTTTTTTTGTACCCCGTACCTCTGTTTGTTGTCCTTCACTCATCCATTTTCGTTTCGAGTGCATGGATGTTTCCTCGGAAGAGAGCTGGAATCAGTGGCCTGTGAGTTTTATCTTAGCAAATAAGCTTACCTGCCTTTTCTCACAGCATGCAATGATTCTGCAGGCTTGCGCTGTGCTCCACCAGTTCACTGTTTTTTAATGTAACGGAATAAACGTTTTTTTTCCTTTTCAGTTTTTATTTCCTAATCATAAGAACATATACCAGGGTTTCAAAATGGCAGCTTATTAAAACAACACAACTTACTGTTTAAAAATACATTCAATTCAAATTTAACAGTTGCATGGCTCATTAGAAAAGAATTGCTCAGCTTGTCCGCCTACTTGCAGTATGTGTCCTGTGATCAGCCATCTTGCTTGTTTTCTCGCAGTAATCTCGGGCCGCTGGCCTGTGTACACTCTTTATTTGCGCCATAGACTGCTTTCACATAAGGACATATTTTCATGGACCGTCAAAGCCACAGCGCAGTGACACGGAAACACGTTCAGCCACCGTCTCCCCGTGAATGTAGGCGCCAGTAGCAAGGTGCCAGCCGAGTCAAGCCAGGAGCCACAGCGGCATTGAGATGGACCAAGAAGACCCAAGGTTGAGGTCATTTCTCAAATTTTGAAAGCTCATCTCATGGAAGAAGATAGCAGTACACCAGGGGTGCCGAATACGTCGATTGTGATCGACCGGTAGCTCGCGGACTGGTCCCAAGTCAATCACGAGAGGTGTAGAGGGGAACCTCTGCACCCTGAACAGACGATCAGTCTAACTTTCATAAAAAGTATTGGAATAATATAGCAGGTCACCTGTAACATACGCATGACGTGCATCACTGGAAGTTGTTAGTGGTGAGCAGTCTACAATTGCAGCTTGCGATCAGAGATGTTACGCTTTATCTTTTATTGGTATGATTATTTTCATTCAGAGTTTGTTTCATGTACAATGCATCGAAGGCACTGGCCAAGAATGGGAATCTGGAGGGGAGCATTTTTAAATGGTACACGTGAGCTACCATTGTTACCACGCTGCAAAAGTGCGTTCTAAGCCTCCGCATCAGGTCTCGACAAAGGTGGGCATTGATTTCCTTTTCACAAACACACAAACTCTTGTTTTCCATTTCGTTCATCTTAGGGGCCGTTATGGCTGTTGGTCATCATGGGATGTGTGTGTTAGTGTGTGTGTATGCGCACGTGTGCGGTAACAGGTCGATCGGGGGGGATGTTGGTTGATCGAAAAGTAGATCTTCGGTCAAACAAGGTTGGGCACCCCTGCAGTGCACCATTAGCAAGGAGGATAAAATCCTCGTTGGGGATTGTATACCACCACCAACACTTTTCAATCACCTCTCTGGCTTTATTCGCCCTCACTGCTGGCCAGAAAAAGTGTGGAGAGTCAGAGCGAGTTCTCATGCTAATCTAATAATTCTAATATTGAAATATAAGCCTACTGATTGGACTGATGAATGTGAGGCAGCTTTGTGTAACTTGAAAGAGAGCATCTCATGCAGCATCATTATTTCACATCCAGTTGTCCCGCTGCCACTCATCCTTTCAGTTGATGCTTCATTAGGTGGGCTTGAGAGCTGTTCCGTCCTAGGTACCAAATGGTGAAGAAAAAGGATGCTGCATTGCTTTTGTGAGCAAGACATTGAGTAGCTCCCAGAAAAAAAAATATCCAGCCCGCAGATGTGAGGTTTTAGTCTTGAAGTGGAATGTGTGTGAGAAGTTTAGTTCGTGTTAAGAGATCATCTATCTATACAGTATGGACCCACAATAACCCCCCTCACTTACATCATGACAAAACCCAAGTTAGATGCATGTGAGCAGGACTGTGTCTGACCTGAAGCATATTCCCACCCCCAAAAACACAGGGCCTGATTCCTTCAGCAGAGACACCTTTGCAAAATCAGTCAGTCCTATGCATATCACAGGGCAAAACAGTCACTTTCTGGCTGAGGCTGTGATTCAAGATGATATCCATGACACATTTTGACTCAAGGTCCAGTGTCACAGAGTGACGTTCCGCTGTAGCTGGTAAAGCTTTGCTGGAAGCTCATGACTGAAATTGATACAAGGGGTGTGGAGTTGATTCAGGCAGTTCAAAATCAGCTGTCGCTAGGGCTAGACACCTTCTCTACGTTAATGGTGGAGGAACTCCAGAGAAAGACTTTAGTGCTGGTCAAACATTGGGAGAGATTCAGAGTACAAAATTGGGTTCTTTGCCGTGTATCAAAGGATCACGTCAGTAATCAACAAAAACTTTGGTATATTCTGTGTGATACCCTGAAAAACTGAGTGTCACATGTCATCCATGATGTTGCTGGACACCAAGGGACAAGCAAGGACACTGCACCTACCATTTCTTCTGCCCCAATATGGAGTCTGATGTGAAAAAAATACTTCAAATGCTGTCAAAGTTGTATTTTACCTCATCCCTCCTCAGTAGAATTTCTGGTGGGAGGTGCTAGCATGTAAACAGAGGAAAGAGGTGCTAGGAATGTGTAATTAGAGGAATGAAATAAGCTCATAGTCAAAGCAACCCCCATGAACAAACGTGACACACGTGAGGTGTGTTTCCGTTAGTCGTCAGCTAGAAACGGACTAAGAATGTGTGACGGTACTAAACCGGTTAATGATGCAAACCCACTGGTGTCAGTGCTGCTGTTGCTGTTGAGCAACCTCCAACTTGGTCCCAAAGCGGCTCCTAAAGCCGCAGCGACCCGGGTACTTGCAGACCCAGTTGTCGGCTGTTGACTGGGAACTGTTTGGTGCCTGAAGGCACGCCCAACACCGCTTGGAGGTCGTTCCCGAGTTGGGCTGCTGTCGGTGCTTCGTCTGTCAGGTTTTCCTGTCATTCCTCAGCAAAACGGGTGTCCGTCAGTGACGGATTGATAGACAGTACTGACGGACTGTTCACCTCTGCTTTTTATTTTCTTTGCTCTGACATCGAAATGTAAAAGTAATCAATTTATTATTTTTTTTCCAATACAGTAATCCCTCATTTATCGTGGTTAACGGGGACCAAAACCACCCGTGATAAACGAAAATCCGCGAAGTAGCGACCAATTAACATATACAGGGTTTTTTTTTTTTCCAAGTCCGCAAAAAGTCCGCAAACAGTCCGGGAGAAGCTGCAAAACAACAGCGAGTCACATAGAGCAACATATACAGTACTGTACTCCATGTATATGGAAGATTATTTATTTATTTTTATGAATATGTTTGAAAAAATTTGCGATGCAACGTGAACCGTGAAATAGTGAGGGATCACTGTATATAGTTTTTATTCATGTATTACAGGATTAATT
>CAAKHF010022695.1:0-10354 GCA_901007745.1 Hippocampus kuda | reverse complement strand
TTTAAAGTATTGATACTGACAATAAAGATCATTATAAGGTACTTCAACATTTTACTAACATACATTTTCTTCGAACATTTTTATTGAACAGGTTGATCTCAGAGTCCTGAAGCAAGGGCTTACCGGTAATTCAACAAGAAAAAAGAAAAAATCTGACAATATAACACGGGATTTGTAGTGATGCAGCTATTGAATATTTTATAACTTGAGTGTCCTTCCCAGACCCATCTGCTTTTCTCTTAATCATACACCAAATTTTTCAATGTTTCAGGCACAACATATGTCAAAATGAATCTGTGCGATGGTTTAAAGTTGACATTTATGTGGTTTGTCATTTGCCTGAAACTGCCTTTGAAGGGCAAAAGTGTGCAGAAACAAGCAAATTTGAATTGGATGCTGTTGTGACACAGGATCGTGATTCATTGACCACATTTAACCACTTTGCGTTTCTTACATACCCACTCTACTCAGGAATAAACGACTGACAATGACATGCACAGCATCTAAAACCTTGCATCAGCCGCCGATCTCAGAGGAGTTGAGGAATCAACTGCTTCAATTTATCTTTGGAGACACTCCAAAACATTTCAGAACCAGAAATATGCTGTGGTCAGCATATTTCGCAGCGGATGACTTGGCAACCGCGAGGTTACTGGGCATCACCATGAAGGTGGGAAATTCACACACGCACACACACACACAAACACACACATACATACATACACACACTTTTTTTCTTAAACTCACCTACATGGTAAGCAGTGTGAGCTGAGCTGAAGCTGATTCTGAATGTGCACTACACTTTGGTAAATAAATTAAAAGAAAAAAAATATTATATATATATATATACACACATAATATAGATATATACACACACACACACACACACACACACACACATACATATATACATACATATACACCGGTACACTTCCGTGGCACCCCATGACCTTGAAGCCACCAGAGGGGACTGAAACCTGTGTGTATGTCAGTTAAAACCGAGAAATGTAATTGGAGCGTGTGTGAAGGCTTTGATTGCCATCCTCCACAAAATATGCCAAACACGGCACAATTTTGGCATTTCCAACAGAGCCAACACAATGTAGAGAGGCGGCCACAAGTTTCCCACATACTGTGTTGGCAGGAATTAAAGGAAATGCTGTATTTCGTTTCAAATTTAAGAAAACATAGACCCACTTGTAGCACAGCGTATTGACATTCGGAATATTTTTCAAGATTAATGAGAAAACAGACCGTTGAAAATCTGTTATTTCTGACCAACAAAAATAGTTTGAAAAAGGGCATCCTGCTTATTTCCAACGTAAAATTATCCTGCAAACCCGATAAAAAGATCTCAACAATTCTGAATGAATTAAATATTTGGAGCTTGTAAACAACTGATTTACACATTGCCCTGATTTAGTTGGAGGTAAACTGGATTGCAGCTGATCTTAAATTGGGAGCTACTTGGTGGGAACTGAAAAATGTGAAGGGCTACCCGTTTGATACACACTTCCCGGAACGAAAGTTTATCGACGTGAATTGAACGAAGTGTATTTCTGCTGATGAACATTTTTGTGAGCGCACTCATTCTGGCGTCTGAACGGTTTGGGAATGAGATTTCATTTTCTCTCAAGAGTGCCACATTTTGTTACAGACTTCCAGGTGAACATATGCACTGTAGGAGGATAAGGACCTTACTTGGCAATCAAAACAATGAGCCTTGTACAGCCGCCTGCATCATCAAATGTAAAGCACGATAGAAGCTAGGAAGAAGAAAAAGGAGGGAGAAGAAAAAAAAGGCTGCTATGTTGATTGGTGACAGACAAATAATATAGTAAGTCACTGTTAGTCCCTTAAACTAGAGCACTGGCAGGGCGGGTTGGGGGGCGTTCTCAGGAAGTCGCAGGTGGGTTGTCGTTTTATGGTCATCTGAAAATGAGAGGCGGGGAGTGGGGGACAACTTGGAACATGGCTTGACAGGGGGGCTTAAGAGGTGACAGCTCATTTTCTCCCCCAGCTTGGTTCCTCCCTTAGATTGTATTTGTGCTTGCACATGAAAGACTACAGTCCTGTTTCATGTTTTAATTGCTCATTTAAAAAATAGATTTCAAGAAACAAGTGTTTTCTCACTTGATCGTAGGGTAAAAGTTGCAGCTGTCTACTAGTGTGGATTAAAAGGGTGACAACAATGTTGAAATGCCAGCACTTTGAGGGGAATGGCTCATAGCAACTTCGGATGGGTATTGATAAGATTTAAACTACTCTGAATGACACATGCTTATCTAGCCGGTGCCTTAACAGTATTCTTATAGATACTTTTGTTTAAAAAAAAAAAGCAAAAAGCTCACAATGCTTTTTTTAAAAAACAAATTAGTCTTCCCACTAAGGCATTAATGTAAAATATTTTTTTAAAAAACAATTATTTACAGAAAAAGAAATTATTTGAACAAATCCCGATGATACTTTTCAACATTATATCAACAATTATTTAGTGTAAAAGACATCTTGGAGAGCAAAAAGGCTGGAACATACAGTTGGGCTGCAAAACGCACTTTTGTGAGGTCAGGTGCACATTTTCTACATGTTTGTTAAGCTTGCCTGTTTCCTCCTGAGATTTTAATAATTGAGTGCACGTGTGACAATGTGCATTAAGCAGTGACGTTGCGACGTCATCTCTCCGTCCATCTCCTGTCTCCAGGCACAAACATTCAAACCTAAAATAATAATAACTTTGACATTTGTATAACGGTTGCGTTGGGTGTAAATCGATTAGTCATGCCGAGAGTGGAGCACTCAGCTGCTACATTCGAAAGCAGTTGAGTTAACCCTACATGAATGATGCCAGCTAGCGCTGCGTTCATGTTCATTAGTAAAACCTCACTCCCCGGAGCCTTCAAAGTCACTGACTTGGCGGCCTGTGCTCCCAAGACAGTGACGTGGAGGCGCGGTTCCATAAGCCAGTTGGGGCCAGGACAGCGGAGTCACCGCTAAACATATACCCATCCCACACATCAAAACAACATACCGTATGATAAATAACATATAAAAACTACATGGTTATATGGCACATACATTTGAATATAATACTATGTATTCTGTTGTAATATCATCACATAGTACTACATTGGCACAGGAAGAAGTCACAGGCGCTTCTCGCACTTGACAAAGCAGTGGGGCGAGGCTACCCACTTTTGATTGGGAACATGCATGTTGGACGAACATATTAATTTGATTGGTACTGTAGTTTAAACGAGATCAGAGAGGGCAGAAGGTACAATATAACGATCATATAGTGTAAATCAATTGAAAACTAATTTGAGTAAATTCTCCAAGACCATGATCAAAATGGTTAAGGGTGAAGCTTAACGATATTACATTTTTTTTAAAAATTCAACCCCAGGGCCAGTTTGGTACTGAGGCTTGGCACCCCTAATTGCAACATATTTAAAAAAAACTACAGTGAACTTGTTAATTTTTTTATTAACTTAACAACAGTAGTTCATTTTCAAATTTGTGAACTGAACTAGTTCATGAAGAAAAGAATCCATCACTGTTGATTATGTGATGACACTGATCATCGCAATGATCCTTGGAGCTAAGGTGTCTGGTGGTCAACTAGGACAGAGAGGTCTGAAGTGAGCAACCATAGAAAGCCAGTGACCTCCTATTAATAATTAATGGAGCAGGATATGGACAGGTGGATTGGTGCTACATGTGCAGTGATGCAGACATGCACTCGCTTTACCAGTCGATCGACCCGCAGGTTGTGACCGAAAGAAGAATGTGGACCTACAGTAATTGGCCAAAATGTGTTTCTCTCACAAGGTGGACACCCTGGAAGAACTGAACCAAGTGGCTCAGGAGAGGGAAGTCTGTGTTTTTCAGGCCCAGCAACCCAGCCTCAGATAAACACAATGGGTGGATAATAATAAAAATTCACAATGCAATTTTAAGGCACTTATTTTCAATTCAACTCCTTCTAAACACAAGAAGGTGTAGAATCCCCCATTGACCTGTTAATGAAGAGCAGTGACCTTGCTCCACTTGTTTACAGTACCTGTGCAGAAGCTAAAGTTGCTTGTTAAGGTTAAGCTTCTAGCTCAGTGGTTCTTAACCTGGGTTCGATTGAACCCTAGGGGTTCGGTGAATCGGTCTCAGGGGTTCGACGGAGCCTCTGCCATGGAGGTTGACACACACCCGACTCAACATGTCAATTTGTTATGACACGCCCGCCTGGCCATCACTGGCTGCAGATGATCACGTGACATTGCTTGTCCAATCAGTGCTGCGGAAAATTTAGTTCGCTCAGTCGTCAAAGTGTGACTGTCGCGACAGTAAATCATGCACGGTTCATTTTGTGTACAATTAACAACTTACACTTATGTCTTGAAATGTTATTTACTTTTTTTCAGTTTTTAATCAATGCGTTTTTTGTGTTGAATTAATTTTTTTTTTAAATCACATTTTTATTTTTCACTAATGAAGGTTTCGATGAATATGCATATGAACTGGTTGGTTTCAGGTGCTATAACAAGGTTAAGAACCACTGTTTTAGCTTTTTGTAGATTTGACAATTATCTTCTTTGGAAGATAATTTTAAGTTCATTTGCCATGTCCTTAATTTCAAAAGGTATCACTCACTTGTCCCACCCGAGAGTTTCCATTTCCAAGATGAGTTGGGAGTAGTATTGTGGAGGCGGAATAGAGTAGCACTTAGGAAGTTTTTTTAGGCACACTTCCTACAATGACAGAGACAACAATGACACCAGATTACAAAGCACATACCAATTCGTCTCATTGCATAATTCATTCTCAAATAAAAACAAACAAAAACACAGATATGGCTAAATTGAGTAAAATCCATGGTAAACACGTACCCGTGTATAACATGCCACTCCAAAATCACCCTTAAAAAAAAAAAAAATGATAATAATAATAATCTTCTGTACTTGTGTTTTCTATGGCTCCCTGATTTGCAGGCATCCTTAATTACACTAACATTTTTTGAGGAAGCGCCAAAGATGTTTTAATGATTTCTGAGTAATTTGGAGCTGCTGAGTCCGAAAATTACATTTGTTTTTTTGAACTGGCTCTAGTTTTAGATATTGATATGTTTGACGGTTAATTGATTGGTAATTCATTTGTAGATATCAATAATGCACCTCATTTACGCTGTAATAAAATTGAAACAAACTTGTTGTTTATCGCTAGTTTTGCCAAACGTTCAGATTTTTTTTGAAATTGCAGATTTTTTGCTTGATTTTCACGTGAAACGTGGTTTGCATATCAAAGGCTCTCTGTTCTAACATGCGTGAAAGGACAGAGACAAGAGAACACTAATGTCAAAAGCACTTTTGTTCAACAAAAACATTGAAAATCTCAAAAACTAGAGCCAATTTGGAAAAGCCAATGTCATTTTCGGATTGATCGGATTCATCAGCATCTAAATATCATTAAACCATTAAAACTTTCTTCGCACCAAAATGTTTGGTACATACCATAAAGTGTAAATGCTTTTAAAAGCAGGTTAAGAACTATGCTCTTTTCCCATCCCGATAATTAAGGTTTTTCAACTTTTTTTTTTCATGTACTGTACTCCGAAATGATGAACAACTAACTGATTTTCATTTTTAGATAATCAACTTTTTTCATCAATTTTTTTCCTGAAATTTCAACTCGTGTGTGAATGCAAAAGTATAGAGAGCTGTTTTTTTTCCTCCAAGGTCTGGACTCTGTACGCAATTGTACTTTCTTCTCGGTTAAGTGATCTACAAGCTGTAATTTATTTCTGGACTTTGTTTTACATGTCTTGAGTTATTTTATTTTTAAATGTTGGAAAGCATGAAGAATTCTTGCTGCTGCTGGCTTGACTAGTTTTGTCCACTGTGCGCACTTTTTTGAGACCAGGTACATATTACAGTACATACATTTGAAACATTAGACATCACATATGTTGGAATTAAAGTACAGTATGCCTTTTTTTGTTTGTTTTTGTAACAACACCTAGGTACTGGTAAAGGTCTGCAAAATGTATATTTTTTTTAATTTTATGAAGATGGTGGGACGGTTTTGTGTTGAAAAATGCAGATACTCCCACCCCCTCGAGGCCACCCTGACAGCACTGGGCAGCCGCTTCAGCCAGAGACTGATACACCCATGCTGCAAGAAGGAGAGGTACCGCCGCTCGTTCCGCCCGACTGTTCTCAGGCTATTGAATAGACGGTCCTGAAAACCTGGACTCACCCATTTTTGATATGCTTATATTTATGTTATATTTATAAACACCATTTATTAATTGAACAGAATATAACATTCATGTAGGTGTGTCTGCAGCTCCAAATCGATGTTATCAACAGTATGAGATTCCCATGAACTTTTTCATCAACCAATAATGTCAGCAAAGCATCACTAACCAATATATCATTGCCCTGCTTACCAAGACAGTTTTCAGTTCCAGAATGAAACCGGCAAGATCAGTCGACTGATGTAGCCTCTGCAAGAGAGAGAAGAGACATCCTTGAATGGCAAGATAATAAAGTGACACTATTTTTTTTCCTCAAGCCAGCCATTCAAATCAAACAAATGTTTGTGATTAATGGGGGCTGCCACCTCCTTTAATTATTAATGATAGCTTAAAGGCTGCGAAAATAATGAACTTTGCAGCCCGAGGTGAAATATCAATCTCATGCAAATAACCCTGAGGGACCACATAACAAATAGGGACATTTTCCAGGCGGTGTTAATTAAACAGTGAAAAATATTTTTCTCTGCCTCTGAGTGAAGTGTGCCTGATGGGTGCACAGGAACAATGCCACGTATGACACAGTCAACACAAAAGATGTGAAATGACACAGACAAACACAATCAATCACATATTTTTATCAGAATTGTATCTGCATACTGTAGTGCAGTGTTTCGAAAACACTCTGCGTTAGTGTGCCATGAGAGATAACCACCATGGGAAATGATCCAATATCAGTATATTGCTCAATAACGTATTAGTTCTACAACTGCAAAAAATGCATCTTTGTCCATCTATCTATGCTATTTCTGTTTAGTGACAGGCGAAACAAGTAAATGCTCATCCACAAGATGGCAGAACTACTAACCTGTTATCACTCATACAACAGAAAGATTTCACATTAAGTATATCTCTGAGTATATTGACACAAGATCATCATTATTGTTCATTTATTAATGCTTTCCATGACATTTTTGCTTGGAGGTGTGACGTGAGAGTTTTCGAATGTAATATATGTATCTCGGCCCAATAAGGGTTGGGAAATACTACTGTAGAGTAAGACAATATTACCTGCTTTACAATGTGTTCATACCCATCTAACAGGTGCTTTAACTTCCAACAGCAATGCAACCTATAAAAAAATAAAATAAAAAAAAACATGAAACAGATATATAGCTACAGCTAAGGATGAAAAAGATGCAATAGTTTATGTATGGGGCTAATTTTTTGACATGTGCCTTTCTCTTCATTCATCCATCTATTATCTAATCCGCTATTCCTCACGAGGGTCGCGGGCTGTCTTCAAGCAGTATGCGCAGTACACCCGGTACTAGTTGTCAGCCAATCTCAGGATATACCGAGTCAGACAACCATTCACGCTCCCAATCACACCTATGGACAATTTAGAGTGTTCCATTAAGCTACCATGCATGTTTTTGGAACGTGGGAAGAAAGCGGAGAACTCAGAGAAAACCCACGCATGCACGGGGAGAACATGCAAGCTACACACAGGAAGTTGTTTGAGTCTAATTACATTTTTTTTCAATGAAAACCAACTTGTTCAATTATATCAACAACGCATCAGTGATCATTTATACTTGGCCTTTTTGAGTTGACGATCTGGTGGTAGATGTATTCTCAGTCTCAGGTCTGTCTCCTGTTTAAAAAAAAAAATGGAAGCTAAATTACATGGTGAGGTTATAAACAAATAATAACATGAATTTGCAAACATGTTCACAAAAACAATTTGCATTTGTATGTTGAAACAATGAGCCCTAAAACATTTAGTTTTTATTCAACTTGGTTACGAAGTGTTAGTTTAATTGAATGGGCATTTTTTTGAAAAATAATCTTTCGTCCTATTTTTAAATATTTATATCGTATCAGTGGGCAGTTAACTGGTCATTATATAATTGATTGACAAGGGTGAATATTACAACAATGGGAAAATACAAGGTAGGAATAATTTGAAAAGGACATGACGCCAGATTGATGGCCAAAAGAAAGAAACAAACAAGAAATCGGTCCATGATGCGGTCAAGATGCCAACGTGCCACATACCAACATTGTTGACAGAGATTTTAACAATTAGCCTGATTGACTTATTGGTGTATGGTTGACTTCAGTATACTGGAAAGAATATAAACAATCCAAAGGTGAACTGGGGATCAAACTTGCAATCTTTACGGGGCAGTCCCACTACTGTATACACAGTACTGTATACCATTTGGGGCCAATGTGCATTGTCAGTAAACAAAAAAACAAAACGAATCAGAACCAGTGAGAAACATGGCGATAGCATAATAAAAGTCCCTAATATAGGTGACAGAAAGTGGCTGCACGTAAAATGCCCTCAAAATCTAACGGAATCCAAACGTATGAAAATACAAATATTGACGTGTGTTACGATGTGTGAGCCGAGCGAAGGTCCAAAATTATTTGGGGTACCTCCTTTCTGTCGTCACTCGAACAACCTGCTGACATTCACGTACCTGGACAGTGATGAACCCATCATAGACCGTTTTCTCCACGTTGAGGGGTAAGAGAATCGGGTTGTCTTTTACCAACATAGACGCCATCAAGCTAATTTCGAAACAACTGTAAAACTTCGAGAGACTTTCTTTTGCTAACGCTAGCAGTGGCACGAACGCCAAGCACCTGCTTTGTCAGTTGCCTGGACTCGACCCTTAAATGACTAATACTTTATCTTTTATTTTTAAATAAAACAAACTTCACGCGAAACACGGTTATACGACCACAGCTAGTCATCTTAGAAGTGAAGGACGTAACCTCTGTCTCCCGCCATGATCATCTAAACAAGAAAACGTCACGGAGGTGCGTTCAGGAACTCGATGGAAATCTTGTAAATGGAATGACTTCGACTTTCACATTGTCCTCACTACTTTAACGTAAGAAATAAACGACAACATCTGTTTTAGCTTTAACCACTTCCTGAAGGAAGCATTTAACTGTCTGTGCAAGTTTTCTATCCCAGCTGTCTTCCGGCAACAGGCGGGGTACACCCTGAACTGGTCGCCAGCCAATCGCAGGGCACACACGAACAACCATCCACACTCACACTCAGGCTCACACTTAGGAACAATTTAGAGTGTTCCATTAACCTGCCACGCATGTTTTTGAAATGCGGGAGGAAACCGGAGAACCCGGAGAAAACCTACACACGCACTGGGAGAACGGGGAGAGGATATGTGTTTTGACAAGGTACAAAATGCTAATTTTGGTTTGCAAAGTGTGATGAGAAACCATTTACTTCGAGTCTTGTTTGTTTGTTTGTTTGTTTGTTTGTTTATTGAACATATAAAACACACAATACAACAACAAATTGACAAAAGTGAAGGCAAGCAAAAATTGTAAAAAGGAAAAGAAAAAACAGTCATCACAATTCTATGTTCAAAGGAGTCTTGACCGGTACTACCATCATAGTAACCAATGAAACAGGTATTGCTCAGAGCCTTTGGGCTGACTTCAGGTCAGGACCAGCCATTTCACTTTAGCATGCCAAGTATACAAAAGTTCTGTTATTATACCCTTAAAAATTAAGATATACTTACATAATGTCAGATCAGTGCAGAAAAAAAACAGAATACAGTTGACAACTGTTTGTTTTTATGAAAAATATCAGTTCAGAGCTAAAGAATCCATGAAATGTATACATTGTAGCTTAATTTTTATAATTAAGATAATTACTGCATGCATCAAACAATATACTGTACACAATAAGTTGCTTAAATTAGGTTGACAAAAACACATTATCCTTCAGTGACCACCTTAAACTCACCATCGTTTATCCTTCCATATGTATTAAATTGCCCCTGCATGTGGCAAATTTTTTAACTATACCAGGGGTGGCCAACCCAACCAGTCAGAGACTAAGAGCCAATTTTTTTTACCGTGTTACTGCAAAGAGCCACACACACATGCGCGCACGCACACACACACACACACACACACACACACACACACACACACACACCCACACCCACACACTCACACACACAAGGGGAAGCACACAGGATGCTAACATTCTTGTTTGCTGACAAACACAAGGCACCATCCAAGATCAACAGATACAAAGGTCAAAATGTTGAC
>CAAKHF010022694.1:204433-268972 GCA_901007745.1 Hippocampus kuda | reverse complement strand
AAAAACACCATGTATAGTAAGGCGTTTTTTTCGGCCAAAAACGCCTTACTATACATGGTCGTTTTTTTTTTTTTTTTGCCTAAAAATGCCTTACAATACATGGTCGTTTTTTTCGGCTAAAAACGGCTTACTATACGTGGTCGTTTTTTTCGGCTAAAAATGCATTACTATACATGGTCGTTTTTTTCGGGCCAAAAACGCCTTACTATACATGGTGGTTTTTTTGGTCCAAAAACGCCTTCCTATACATGGTCGTTTTTTTCGGCTAAAAACGCCTTACTATACATGGTCGTTTTTTTTCGGCTAAAAACGCCTTACTATCCATGGTTGTTTTTTTTTCGGGCCAAAAAAACCTTACTACACATGGTCGTTTTTTTTTTGTGCTAAAAACGCCTTACTATACATGGTCGTTTTTTTGGCTAAAAAGGCCTTACTGTACATGGTCGTTTTTTTCGGCTAAAAATGCCTTACTATACATGGTCATTTTTTTGGGCTAAAAACGCCTTCCTATACATGGTAAAAACGCCTTACTATACATGGTCGTTTTTTTGGGCTAAAAACGCCTTACTATATACATGGTCGTTTTCTTTTGGCTAAAAACTCCTTACTATACGTGGTCGTTTTTTTCGGCTAAAAACGCCTTACTATACATGGTCGTTTTTTTTCTCGGCTAAAAACGCCTTACTTTACATGGTCATTTTTTTCTCGGCTAAAAACGCCTTACTATATACATGGTCGTTTTCTTTTGGCTAAAAACTCCTTACTATACATGGTCGTTTTTTTCTGCTAAAAAACGCCTTACTATACATGGTCGTTTTTTTCGGCCAAAAACGCCTTACTATACATGGTTGTTTTTTTCGCCTAAAAATGCCTGACTATACATGGTCGTTTTTTTTCGGGCTAAAAATGCCTTACTGTACATGGTTGTTTTTTTTCGGGCAAAAAACGCCTTACTATACATGGTCGTTTTTTTTCGGCCAAAAACGCCTTACTTTACATGGTCATTTTTTTCTCGGCTAAAAACGCCTAACTCTACATGGTCATTATTTTCGGCTAAAAATGCCTTACTATATATGGTCGTTTTTTTTCGGCAAAAAATGCCTTCCTATACATGGTCATTTTTATCTCGGTTAAAAACGCCTTCCTATACATGGTCGTTTTTTTCACAATTTTGACTCTTGGTCGTTTTTTAGTAGACAATGATTGTTAGTAAATACAGTATTCTTTTTAATATCTGTTCCACAGTGAACAATGTGGCGATGTCCTACTCTGACGATTTCGCCTCATTCCTCGAAATTGCAGATGCTGAACAGGTATCTTTTTTTAATGCGCTGCAATTATTTGGTTACACATCTCTCAGTTGTTGACATTCAGTTTCTCTCCCCCATGCGTTTGTTGTCTCCAGAAAATCACGGAGGTTCTCGACTGTAATGCCCTCTCTGTTGCTCAAGTAAGATCACGCGAAGATTAAACAAGTCATGTTGGGTTTATCTGCACTTTATAGTAGGTTTTACAGTTGTTTTTGTTTTGCTTTTTTCTTCCCCTCTCTTCTCCTCAGACGACAAGATTAGTTTTGCCCGGCATGCTTGAACGGTATACTCATCGTGGTGTCGCACATTGAGGAGAATTTCCTGCCGGATTACTAATCTTTTCATGTTTGCCTCGCTGCAGGAAAACAGGATTGATCATTAATATCTCCTCGCAAGTGGGAATCCATCCGCAGCCTCTACTGGCCCTTTACTCCTCCACCAAGGTACGATAGGTTTGTTTCGCTCTTTCAAACTCATCTATGATTTTCTCTTTTCTAATTTTTTTTCTTTTTTGGCAGGCGTTTGTGATGTATTTCTCTCAGTGTCTGCATGCTGAGTACAAGGCAGAAGGGATTACAGTCCAGGTGAGCTCAGTGATATTCAGTTCTCAAAAAAAAAAATAATCATAATCTTGCAGATGGGATTCACTTGCATAACGCTATTTCGGCTTCCTAAACTTTCATGTTGGAAAACTCGTACCACAAACTACAGTTGACCAAGACGCAAATAGCAAAACTCCTCCAATAACACTACAATTAGAAGAAAAAAAAATCGGGAGTTCCATTTTTATGCTGATTAAAATTCCCAAATTACACTCAATTTCTTTCTCGCATATGGGGGATCCTAAATCTCCAAAACTTAACATCATAAGAGAAAAAAACTAAGATCATTTCACTCAGAAATGAGTTTGTAGTTAAAGAAAAACAAGCAGGCAGACCCAACTCATCAAAATTGTGTTCCGTAGTGGCATTGAACCATCAAGGCTGATGATTGCGTCTTTATAATAATTGATGCCACAAGATGATCCCAAAGCACAACTTTTGTGAAAATGAAGCTCCTCGTCCTCAACATATTTGCTTACTTGACACCACAATGTCACAAGAGAGTGGCATGCCAATGCATTACTCATGTCTCAAAGGGGCTCTTCAACTGATCTCAACAAAGTTCCTTTGTACAAAGATGCCAAATGAATGAAGGCAAAACACTACTTTGGTCTGAAAGATGCTCAGCCCACTTCAACAATATGCCGGCAAAAGAAATACTCTTGTTGAAAGTAAGCTCCTTGCCTCACATCAACATAGTTCTTTGGCACCAAGATGCCACAAGAACGCCAGAGCAGTACTTGACAGTGACTATATTTAGTGCCTGACAGGAGCACTTGAGCTTCTTTAAGACCGAACAACAAAAGGCAAACTCGTCTCATTTCCACAGTGCGTCGTGCCCTTCCTGGTTTCCACCAACATGAACAAAATGAAAAGCAGCGGCCACGTGAAGAGCGCTACAGCTTTCGCCCGAGAGGCCTTGAACACAGTGGGTTACTCCAGCTACACCAGCGGCTGTCTGCTACACGCGCTGCAGGTCAGCATCACCGTCATCATCATCATCATCATCATCATCACTAACACACAATGACCTCCGCAGCAACATCCATTTTTTTGTTTTGTGTTTCAGAGCTTTGCTATTGGCTTACTCATCCCCGACTGTCTGCGTATGTCCTCGTTCCTTGTGGCGAAGCTACACGACACGGCACACCGGAGAAAAATCCAAAAAGGACTGTGCAAGGGGGTTCATACGGATTCGTAAAGGAACAACCAATGCACTCTTGCCTGCACTTTACAATGGATGGACGCTAGAATCATTCGCTAGAATCAACACTCGCTTGTCATACACTGACAAGCGAGTGTAATCAACATTTTTTTCCCCATCTTTAGATTCGAAATTCAAATCAGCTTTTTCAGATGATGTTACATCCCATATGAAAGTGGGGATGCATGTTATTTTTTGGAGGGCAACATGTAGGAATTTGGATATTTGAAGAGTTGTCTCAACTATTCTCGATATCGACAGATACTGTACAGTGACAATATTTATTACACTTAAGCTTTCAGGAAGTTACAAAGATTACGATACAGACAATGGCCACAGCATCAACTCATGAGATCCACTTTACGAACTGTCAAAAAGTCCATCTTAACAAAATGAAATCTCAGTCTTGATAGACACTGTTCATTGCCGTATCATTGCAGTTTCGATACTCGATGACTTTTTCTATCAACTACTACAAAAAAAACAGCATGGGAGAGAAGCAAAGCTAAGTGACATTAGCTGTTGCTGTTTTTTTTTAGGCAGTTTTCGGTTTGTAATGAGGTAACATGCAGCGTTAAACACAACTGAAAACACAAACACAAGGAATGGTATTAGCGACTTTGTGGCGGTGATACAATAACCGAGTAACTTTGTTTTACAATTTTGACCTAATATGATCCATATCGTTGGTCCTGGTGTCTCATCTCGGGCTGAATTTGAACGTTTTGCACCTTCAAGCAAAAGAATGCAAACAAAATATCCACCATAAGTCAAGACAGCCAGAGTTGTTCCCAATTCTTGCATAAATACTGAAAAAGCTCGACTCATTTGAGGTAACATCGATGAATCCAATCAATTCAGCTCCAAAAAAACGACGTGATATAACTGGATTCGGCAAAAAAAAAAATAATCCATTAAAACAGACAAGATACCATTATCATTCTTTTAACTACCACAAAATTCGGAATGACGTCCCTGAAAATGTGCCTCAATATTTGGGCATTTCTATATTTAAAGGACCTGAATTGGTCAAAATTGTGGTTTTTTGTTTTTAAGGCTCTGTAACACAGTCAACCCGAAGGGTCAGCAGACGGTACGATAAGTTAGGCCGGTAAACATCGTTTTAATCAGCGAAGCAGTTCAAGTGCATGAAAGTAGGAACGTATCCTACGAGAATGTGAGATCATCAAAAGTGCGTATTTACACTCGGCTGAGAGTAACACACTGTGTACAGTAAGCGTCATACGCTCACCAGACACTGCATTTGGTGGACACTATGTTCACTACATCCACAATAAATATGTTAAGTGTGAAATAATCAACCGCTCTGAGAATGTCAATCGAAAGCGAGCATTATTACGCTTTTGCGGAGGCCGAACTTTTAACCCGTCGCTTGTACCGGATCGCATTTGGTCGATCAAATCAAGTGTCTGTCGAGTGTAAGCTTTGTTGAACCATTGCATCCACGTGGAACCGGTGCTTATATATACAGTATATAAACAGTCA
The DNA here is from genome assembly GCA_901007745.1 of Hippocampus kuda. Lineage (NCBI taxonomy): Eukaryota > Metazoa > Chordata > Actinopteri > Syngnathiformes > Syngnathidae > Hippocampus > Hippocampus kuda. Next base: position 264,350 of record CAAKHF010022694.1, on the reverse strand, counting down.
GGCAAGATTTAAAGATCCGTGTAGGTCACCGGGGTGACGCCATGGATGAGGAGCGTCGGACCCAAACCGTTGGTCACTGCTTCCAGCTGGGCCAAGTACGTCTGGGAATGGCTGTGATGAGCGGGGGGCCGCGGTAAATAGAGGAAGCGAACGGCAGCCTGAGAACTGTGTTCCATCAACATCGAGTTCACCGCAGACAGGAAGTGGTCAGAGAGGGCGTGGCTCTGCTCCTTACCGCCCTCGGTATCCGTCTGAGCGTGGTGTTGCACCACCGAGTCCCACGGGACGATCTTGATGGACGCTCGGATGCGAAGCTTCTTGAGCAACTCTCGAAAGGTCTCCTCGTCGACCACCCATCCCTGGTCGCTGGACTCCGTCTCCACGTTGAGGAAGATCCTCATTCGGGCGTGGCGCCACTTGCTGGACATGTTGAGCACGCAGGCCATCTGAAGCAAAAAGAGGCTGCACACGTCCTGATAATCTCGACAGCCCGGCTGCAGCAGGTTGAGAGGCCACACGTCGATGGTCCGCTCCGAGCCGTCCACTTTGCTCTGCTTCCCTTCGCCCTCCAAGTGGAAAAAATAGCGGCCGAGGCACACGTTCTTGTTCATCTTGACGGCGTCGGCGATGATCCCCACGTACTCTTCGGGGGAGAGCCAGCGAGGGCTCTCGACGTGTCGAACGGGAGGGAAATGGGCCTGTAAAGAAGGCAGGTCAACCCCGAAATTATACTCGCCTTCTGGGCCTTGTCCTACGGATGTGCCACAGAAGGCGGTATCTTGGAGGAAGAAGTCCTCGGGGGTGCAGCTGTCATAGAAACCCAAGATCAGAGTGTTGGGCTTCATGCCGCCTGAAAGAGACACCAAAAAAAAAAAAGTCATTGCAGAGTCAATCCTAAAATCTATGATGCTCCTCCATCTTCTCTCACCGAGGCCTGTGATGCGTAGAAGATGCTGCGTTCCCTGTCTGACAGACGGCGAGAGCGTCAGGTCGACAAAGGCCTTCACCCCGAGCTTGTCGACTAAGCTCAGCCAGAAGTTGTATTGCTGCTGCACGGGGTCTGACGGCAGCGAATCTAAATCACAGACAAGATAAGAATTCATCACCGCGGAGGATGATGAAAAATGTGGAAGCCGGACAGATGTGGACGCACGGGGTGGTCGCGCGTGACACTTTCGGGAAACTTCATACGATGTGCACACATTGCGATCATGAGACGTGACAGAACGACAGGAAATGGAAATGTCGGAATGTCAATGTAATGTGCCTCATCTAAAATGATTATTGTTTGCATTTTGAAAAGTACATCACAGTAACATATAAAAACCTCTCACAAAAGAATGAGCAACGGCAAATAAAAGCTTCTGGGCTCGGATTGTTTTTTTGTTATCATATTCATTACTTCCTGTTTAGTGAAATCATCTGTTTCAATGATGTATCGCGAGGTATCGTTGGCTTCTTTCAAGAAGACTCACAGAGTAAAAAATGGAGTCGGATAGTTAAGTAGCAGAGTATTTTTGCTGCGAGTACAGTTTGATCATGTCGAAACACACTTTGCATATTAGGACAAGGTAGCCATTAAAAAAACAAAACAAAACAGGAAGTGAAGTCGTTGCGATTAAGAACTTGCATTTGCCACATATGTCTGTGCGTGGCGCATGGTAGGAGTGATTGCTCGAGGAAAAGATAAGAATCAGTTAATGGCGTTAGCTGCAGATGTCCTACGCAGAGCACGCACGGAACATTACCCAGATCTCCGAGCTGGACGTGGCCCAGCACGTAGAGTCCTCCCTTTTTCAGCTGGTTGACGAACAGGATGAGCTGGCAAGACGAGCGCGGATTGGCCACCATCAACAACACCTGCGGCCTCCAGAATTTCACGTGGTCCTTCCTCACATCCAGCATCAGTAGATACTTGCGCACCTAAAACCACAACCGAGAGTGAGAAAGTTCTGAGAGCGAAGCGGGATGTGCATCACGTGGTACCTGATGGAAGATGAGGGCCTGGCTGATGTAGCCCCAACTGCTGGTGGGAGAGCGGTAGTGGAGGAAAAGCAGCAGAAGCAACAGGAGGACGATGCTGCCCGATGAGTAGACGGGGTTGATGACGAACATCATGACTAAGCAGCTCAGGATCCCGAGCAGACATGTGTGCCACGAGAAAAACTGGAAGGTTGGCCTGTAAAACACAGAAACGGACACAGCCACGTCTTGTGTGTGTGTGTGTGGTGGGGGTACAATCACCCCGCTAGGGTCTTTATTTATATAATTTCAACCACCACACTGAAAAATTGTTCGTGATGATTTAAAATAAGGAGGATCCCACGACAACATCCTACAGCGGGAACGCTTGCGGATGCTCACGACACCAACTTCCCGATGATAGCCTGGAAATGCCTCTTCTCCTGGGGGGGGGTCCATTTCTACTGTTATTTTCAGGTCTGCAGCTCCTGCAAAAATGTGTTTCTGGCCACACGGGGGGACATGGAAACCTTCCAAAGGCATCACATTTACTGACCCAAAAAGTCCCACTTTTGCCAGGTCTATTTATAGCCCTCAGCTATCAATTCCTGGGGGGGCATCGCCGAAGGCCCTTTTCCAATTACATGGGTCAGAAAACCTCCTTAACCCACATCGCAGGCCTACGTCAGACCCCAAAATGGCATAAAACACCACCGGGGGGGTTGCATTTTTACAGCCCTTAGCTTGATAACAACGTGCCACAAATTCATGTTTCCCTATTGATGCGGCCATGCCCCCAGTAGCCTAATAACCCTTTGGTTCCGATTTCTTGGACATAGTCTTTTAAATGTTCTGTGAAGCGCTTTGTTACGGCTGCAGCGGTTGTGAAAGCTCGAGATAAAGCCACACGAACAGCAGGCACTATTGTAGCTTCTATTCATTCCATGCGCCCTAGTTCTGAAAACAGTTTGAAAATAGGCCATTTGTGGAAGGTGCGCCTTATACTCCAAAGTGCCTTATAGTGCGGAAAATACGGTATATTGTACAGTGTACAACACGAATACGGTATTGTGTTAAACGACAGACTGGTTAGAATCTTCCCTGTAGTCTACATTGAGTACCTGAAATTTGGGGCCGATGCCCACTCAAGCGCCAAACAAGCGAGGTCAACAGCTGCGTAGGCAAGCAGGTAGAAAACGGTCACCAAGCTGGCGACGGCATTGAGCTGGCCTGCAAACACCACACCCTGTAATGCAAATGCAAGTTATGACAATGTGTGAACACCAACCCCCCCTAAAAAAAAAAATCAATCAATCAATAACTCTACAGAGGGCCTGCTAACCTGTGCCAGCCCCCACGTATAAAGCACTGCCATCCACGGGTTCCCTGAACTTGTAGTGATCGTCGCAGGTGCTAATGGCAAACCTGTGGGGGGAGGGGGTGGAGAATGAATTTAAACTGCTTAGAAAAAAGGAATTGGGTCAGAAATGGTGATGTTGTCTTGGGAGATGAAATACAGGTCGTACCAAAGAGTTGGTCCACAGCAAGAGCGTGCAGGATACGGGATGCTCCTATCATGGAGCACATTGCGGCAAACAGAGCACCGCAGTATATCCCAATGGTCACAAACGGTGGCCAGATGTTAATTCGCTGGAGGAAACCATAATCCTGAATCAAAAGAGTTCTAGAAAGTGGGAGTAATGCAAGAGAGAAAAACAAAAGAGTTAACCCCAACGGTGCTTGATTGTCGCAAAGTAAAAATTGAGTTTCACGTCAATTTCCCACCTGTCAGAAGTGGCACTGACCAAGAGGAAGAATAGGATGTAGACGATGAAAGTGTAAATGACGGCCACAATGGTTCCTTTGGGGATGGACACGCTTGGTGTTTCCAGGTCCCCTTCAGTCACAAGAACAATCATTAGTGAGGACAGAGGTTTGTATTATATTTATATGTATATATTATTAACCAATAATCCCTTTGTGGAACACATTTTAAATCTTCAAACTGCTTAATATGAAGTTAGGGACGCACCGATACTGTATTAGTCTACATACACCTACATGTAAAAAAAAAATTTTTTTTTTAAATGCTCCAACATTAATAGCGTTATGAAGTATCGGTAGACATGGTATCGGGGATCACGCAAATATATGTACAGTACTCGGTCTGGAAAAAAAAGCAGCAATGGTGCATCCCTCGTAGCGGTAGTAGATCACTTATAACCTGACATGTTGGCTCCAGCCATGATTCCAGTGCAGCTGGTGAACATTACGGCGAACACGGTGGCAAATGACATGACTGTGTTGGTGCTGTAGTCCAGTGAGTAACCAGCTGCAAGGGGGGTGGTGGAGGGGGGGAGTGACACGTATATTAGATGATCAACATTTTCCAAGAGCACTGCGCATTCAAACACTCACAGCCCAGGTTGTTCTTCAGTGTGGTCACGTTAAAGCCGGTGTAGCTGGCGTTGTAACGCAGGGTCTGATTGCCAGGACCCGGGTGACTGATGATAAAATCCAGAGGTTTGACGGCCACAGAACTGATGAAGACGGACAGCAGCGAGACGGTGACCAGCAGCAGGATGCCGAAGGCCATCCGGGAGTAGATGTGGGCGCCCACCAGACACACCACCAGACACAGCAGGAGGATCACCGACGAGTAGAGCACAGTGTACCAGTAACCTTGAGGGAGCACGCGCACGCCCTCGGACATGGATGTTTCTGAACGCAAAAAAAAAAATACTAAATAAAAAATAAAGAACATAAAGAATCTTGAGGGAGATGCGCATTGTTCTTGCAAAGGCTCAAGACAAAGCATTTGATCAGATTACATGAACAAGATCCCGATATAATGACGAACAGGTCATTATTTTTTATATGAAATAAGCACAGCTTTTGAGTTGAAAAAAATGACTAGCTGATAAATCCTCACTTATCACGATGAGTTAATGTTTCAGATAATTGAAAATTAAACAGCATATTTGAATGTGAAACAAAACAAAAATAAAAAAACACTTGCCTGCATCCACGCCAAACACATCAAGAATAGCCTCCACCAGACCAAGAACGTATTCTCCACACGCAAACACCTTGGCTAAGAAAAACATCAAACCAATACTTCCTCCGAACTCAGGGCCCAGTGATCGACTGATCATGTCTGATGAACAGAGTTAGGGTTTAGTTTCTAACATGAGATCAGCACACAAAAAACATTTCGAGGAGGAAGGATACAATAAGCGCCGCCTCCCTGTATGGCGCCGTTGGTAGAAATTGCGCAGATCGATAGGATGGTAAGCGTTATGATGACATAGGCGACCATCACCATCAGAAGGCCTTGCAGGAGCCCCGCATGGCCAACAACAAAACCTGCAAGATAAGCTCAAGTCAACTCAGGTTCATACAAATATCCACTGAACTGCTGTCTTGGTGCATCACCTCACCCGTTCTGAGAAACAACACGATGCTGAACATGGAGAGGATGGTCGGCACCATCACACCGAAAAATGTGTTGAGCTTTCTGGGCTCTTTACTCGGCGTCCGAGAGGTGCAGTCAGGGGACGTGTCCACTACGGTGCCGCAGGTCGCCACCGCCATGCTCAGACCGCACACGCCTGAAGTGATGAGGGGGCTGCGTTCGTTTGACATGGCCGCTTCCTCAGTTTGCCTTGTGGAACGCAAATCATACTGATTAATTCATTTGAACTTGAGTGCACTACTTGGCGGTGACCAGCAGAGGCGCTGCAGAGTCAGTTTGAGGTCTAGACGAATAACATTGACAAGCAGAGTTGCATTCACGTCTTAGCAATTTTATTTGTGTTTGGCAGTATTCTGCTCAGTGCAACACTAGAAAGAAAAAGCCCATTCAGTCAAAATTGTTTGTTAATTTTGGTCAAAGAAATTACAGCCGATTTAGTTTATATTGACTGTGGCACACACCACTATACCATTACACTGGTCAATTTAAATATAATTTTTTTTGCTCCATTTTTAAATCAGAGATGCAAAGGTCGAACACATTTCCCCTCTTTTCACAACACTGGATGATATGTTTTAAAAGGTTGTAGCAAAAATTCTCTCATGTTAACCACCCACAGCTTGTCACGTGTTTAGAGCTTCATGAAAATGAGACTCAACGGTCTGAGAGTAGCGTTACATTATAACATTTCCATGACTTTTTACTTTATTATCAGGGTCATCTGAGCATGGTTACATGCAGCAAACGTCCTTTGAATGGGCTCACGAGTCATATGCAGTATTTTGTTGAAGGAAGTTGATGAACAGCCCGTCACAACAGTCACCTGATTCAAAAATGTGGCCAGATGCATTTGACTGGTCATGTTACTTGTACACAATCAATGTGATACACATTCTCTTCTTATTTTCCACCTCCGTGGACAGCATAAACAATTTCTTGACATAAGGCGTTGAAAAGTTCAAACAATTATACGCTTGCAGGAATCCCCAGCGTGTGACGTTTGTGATGCGTTGTGCTTAATGAAAGCTGCTCCACACCTCAGCTTGGTATTTGGAGCCAACTGGCTCACACCTTCGTGTTTCATTTTACATTAAACCCAAACAAATAGAGCTGGGCAGCATGTCTTTCTGTTCTTTTTTTTTTTTTGGGACCCACTGAACGTTTATCCTTTTCTAATTGCTCAAGCTGCAACTGGAACCACATGAGGCATGCCAGAAATGAAACTTTTCTTGTACCTGAGATGTTGACATCATTTAAATAGTAAAGCCAGCTTGGTTTAAGTCTGTCCTGGTTTGTTCCACATATTGTTGGGGGATAATATACTGTAAATGTTTCCTCTTTGTAGCTTTCTGAGCCGGATGTTTACTGACATGGCTCAGCCCATTAACCCTTATAAAATAATATGAATCATTTGTAAAAGTGCCTTGTAAAGATTCAAATGCTTGCAAACAATAATCTCTTGCTGGGACTTTTAGACATCAACTAAAAAGATCCTTCTAATCCTTCTACGTGATAAAAGACTTACCGGTACGTGATAAGTCACAATAATATTGGTGCTTTTAATCAGCCCAAAGCAAAAGAAAGTCAATTGGTTTAGTATTTTTATTTTATTGGCACTTCGTTCCCTATATGGGTGTTCACTTTTTTTATGATATGACGTAATTTATTGCTTATTTTTTATGCACCCAGATTGAGAACCACTAATGTGGATGTGTACTTAAGGTTGTGGCCAGTAAATTAAACTGCAGTCACAATGGTTAGACATAGAAAACATGCCATAGTGAGCTGCAACTGGTTTCATGTACAGTAGGTCCTGATATTGATCTGTAACGGTTTAAATTGGTTGTATTGTTGCTGATGCTGAAAATAAAGGATGCCCGCTCTTGCAGATGTTGATCCAAACCGCCTGGAACCATCTAAAGGGGCCACCTGGTGGCCCCTTGCCTTAATTTGGAGCACTTCCAAGTAAACAGCCGGTTCTGGCACATTTACGATGAATGGGGGCGGATCTGGACACTGAAAAGTTTGCATTTTTAAGAAGCATCGAGAAAAGAGCTCCCTTGGCAGTGCTGTTTTAGAATCAGGAAGTAAAGCAGCGACGAATCGGCAGCACAGGGCGTTAAAAATAATAATACGAATATTGCACCATCGAAATGGATAAACGCACTTTTGGGCTCATGCAAGCGAGTAGTGTCATGCTTTATTCTCCGGTCAGGAAGCTCAGACTTACCGCGACGGTCACTCGACAAACAGTGGCCCACTTCCTGCTTGAAAACCCACTCGTCTTGAGTTTGATGTCCGCTTTACGTCCACTTGGTGCTGGCTGTTGTCGTCGCGGGACGGTGGTCGGCACCGAGCTGAGAGCTGGGGCCCGCGAAGGAATATGCCCAATAACAACACGGGGGCATGACACGCCTTGTGCTGCGATTATTTGCTCCAAACTGTCACGGGAGAGCGGAAAAGAAACCATGTGACTGACTAAAAGGGGACGCCCCCAATTTTTTGAAGCCTCTGAAACAAGGGCGATGCTACTTTTCGACATTAGCCACGCCCCTTACGTCACTACCCGGAACAAAAACACAAACTTCAGATCGACCGTTTATTTAATGAGTAAACTCTATGATTTAATTGTTTATTTTATTTATTCATTTATTTCCACATTCTAAAAGTCTATACTGTATTCCGTATCTGTAAAGTTGAACATTTTTTACTAGTTAGTGGTGTTTGTGCACACCAGGGGGCGGTGTTGTAAAGCTCAAATAGAAGATTGCTACGAACCACATCATTAGGTACACTTGCATTTGCTCGAGCAGGCAGAAAAACAATGGCCCGCGGGCCCGCCTGCAATTGGCTGTTGACCACAAGCCCAGGTTGCATTCCGTCTTGCCCTCAAAACACCAGCTCACCCATTGACCCAGTAAGGTCAAGAGGAACAGAAAATTGCTGGATAGTTTTTTTTTTCTAATCTACATGACCTGGCCCATCTGTCTATTTTCAGAAATCACTGGAACCATTAAATGTTAATTTAAGAATGTCCGTTCCAATACTTTTGCTCACTGAAAAAGTGGATGGCTTCAAACAAAAGGTGCTCTGTCCTGAATTGTTTAACACAACTAGATGTACACTAAATAACACGAAATAAAAGATGAACTTTTGTCCAATATTCTTTTTTTTTTTTTTACCTGAAACTCAAATGTCTCCAGTATAGAACAAAAAGAATGGAATTAACCTTGGTATCATGGACTGCTGCATTGTGTAGAAATCTACTTTTCCCTCATTGTCTGTGTTTATTTTTAATAAAATAATAATATAGCAATTCAAACAACCTTCAAAATATGACTGTTGCTCAGTAACCATATGAGATACCAGTAGAGGGAAATGCAAATGAGAACTTTGTTGGATCATCTTGTTTAGAAAAACTATCATGCTTGTGCGGGAATAAAAACTAGAACAGTTACAGTTACAGGCAATCCTCAATAGTCCCTGTCAGCTGACGTGACCACAAATTTAAGTCTGACTGGGAGGCCTGCCATAACAATTCTATCACATCATCATCCTGATTTTTCAAATGGGGATGTAACATTTAAAGGGTGTGTCAAACACGCAGTTGTTGGTTAAATATTTGCAGATCCCTTTGCTGTACAAACTGACCCTCGTGATGTCTTCCTGCTTCCTTATCATGAGTGAGAGAGAAGGGAAAAAAATTAAACTCACAAAATCGGCGGATTATTTCCATGTAAAAAAAAAAACAACAAAAACACTCTTGATATTTCATTAGGAGATGCTTTTTCACGGGTTTGCCTTTCTAGTGTACCTTTTAGGCGAGTGATGAGGAGGGAGAGAGGAGGAGGGAGGAGGACGACGACGAGGAGGAGGAGGAAACCACTGAGAGAGAGAGGAAGGAAATGAAGATCACGTCACGAAGAGCAAAATCGGAGTAAAAAAAACAGAGCGAGTGCTATTTGACGCTCCTTGGCTTGAGACGAGCGTGGACTGAATTGCAGCTTATCTTTCACCACCATGTCAACGTGGACTTGTTCGGCGTGAAAAAAAGAGGGGAAAGCCGCTACGCAGCAGCCGTGGATGTGTGGGGGGGCTTTTTTTGTGCTCTTCTTTTTTTCTTGTGTGGAAATGTGTGAAGACCTCCCCCTCTTCCTCCTCCGTGTGCCTGCCCACTGACGCCTCTTCGTGTGCATCTTCTCTGCATATTTCCTTTTTTTTAGATACATATATAAAACCACATGAGAGAAAATACCATTTGTTAAAACCCACGGGAATTTTTACTAATTATTTATTCAAAGGAGTTGGCTTTTTTCACGACAATCAAAGAGGAGCATCGGTGGAATTAACAGGTAGCCACCCATTATTAAAGTGAATAGGCCAGTTTTCACTGTGTAAGATGGCTGGGTGATGATGATGATGATGATGATTAAAACGATGATGATGATGGTGCTCTAACCATCTGCATTGAAAAACATCTTGTTGCTATGACTGCCTACATTCGCCTGTTGTCCATTTTGAAAGAAATGTGGAGCTTTCTCCCTCTTCCGTGCTGTAGCATAGTGACATTCTGTTTAGTTGAGGCCTTCGTGTTTGACTGTGGCAGTGAGCCGGGCCTCACTATCTCTGACATTACACTCTTCATGTTAGCTGTGGGCTCTCCTCCAGCTGCAGATGTAACCATGGTGTGCAAGTCAAAGGGGTGGGGCAGCATGCTCTTAGCCCAAAAGGAAAAAAAAAAGACCCATGGGCTGATTGTGCATCCATACAGAGAGATGCCAACAGTAAAAACGATGTCAACGGGTGAAAAGTTAAAAAAAAAAAAAAAAAAAGGAAATGTTAAAATGTGACATTTTGTCCTCCAATGGATGTTTGCAGGCCTCATTTTGGACACTGTAAACCTTCTTAGCTCCTCAATGGTTACACAACCATTGGTGTCAGGTGGTGACACCCCTTTTTGGCTTCTTGGTTTCAATAATTCAAGCCACTTCATTGATTCAAAAACACACTTCTTACTGCGTTGCAGTGACCCCAGTAGGCCTCCAGCAAAAATTCCACTCCCACTCCGAGATATATTAACCTTCTGAGTTAATAATAGTGCGCTTCGGCTTGGTACACAAGTGTAACAGGTCCCCTCGGCTTTCGTGGGAGTGGTCCCTCAGCATCTTTTGCCTGCTAGCGATGCACACTGGCTCTGTGGCATCCTAGTCTGTGCAGATTATTATTCCATAGTTCAGACGGGCACAGTGGCACTGTTGTAAACAGATTACAGGGTTTATTCTCACTAGTAGTTAGGGATTAAAATATTATGGTTTTATTGATTTTTTTTTAAATCTAATATCCAAATCTGGGATGAAGAAAGGTCATCATTAAATGCACCAGACACTTCATAAATTACACATATTAAGACCCGGTACAGAGATCTACATGACAAATTCTGCCTTTTAGAAATAAAAACACAGGTTTGAATGTAATTATCCAAGAGGTTTTAATGTAACTCCGGCATATGTCACGTTACTGCAGTTGTTTGCATCCTACTGAGAGGTGCATCTCATATTTTCGTTACCACATTTAACTGCAGGTGTGAAAGCATGACCTTCATTATATAGGACAGACGTGTCAAACTCAGGGTCACTTTATCTCATCGAATTATTACATATACATACACAACAAATTGATGGATTACTAGTTTTGCAATCAGATGGCAAGGGTAATAGTTGGTTCAATAATTGTTCAAGTTACTTGTCAAAAGAGTAACAAAAAAACTACAAACTATTCATTTGCTTTTCTGGGTGAGGATGTGGCAGGCTGGATCTGGCCCCCGGGCTTTGAGTTTGAAACCTGTGGTATAGAGCTATCTTTGATACAGATCTCTCCAACTGGATTTTGTTCGACTGTATAGGTGTACCGGTACCTAATGAGGTGACTGGTCAGCATACTTGCATATTTAAATAAAGAAAATTTTAGGCACAAAAGACGAGTTATTATACTGAGTTGTGTGCACTATGCATAATGTAAAATGTGGTTTGCAGTGAGTTCATCGCTATTTGCTTATAATGCCGTACACTGGAAAGGAGAAGGCATTTGGTGTCTTACATTTTAATAAGAAAGGATGATCTGAAGACTCGGATAACTGAGGCCTTGACGACCATAAATTCCGATTGGCTCGTTCGCCTTAGGCAAGAAATGGTCGACCGTTTCGATGTATGCCGTATAACCAAGGGCTCGCGTTTGTGGAAAAATCAAATAAAACAATTTCTTGGATTTTTGTCTTCAAATTTTAGCTTCAAAAATTTGCGATCGATAGCTTTCGGGAAATAGAAGTTGGGGTTTCATATCTTCAAAAGTAATTGAGATATAAGGTAACGTAAGTGACACAAATTTATTAAACATCCTGTACAGGAAGAATACAAAAATGTACTTGAATGATGCAATTAAAATGTATCTTAAAAATGTCATGCAAATGTATTGCAGTAAAAAAGTGAAACACAACTGAACTGTATTTAGGCAGTGACTCTTTCACATACCACTATCTGGAGCCTGCGCTTGCGTTGAGAGTTTCTGCTAGCCAATAGCATTGGATACGATTCGATTGCGCAAGCGCACCCTATGTTGTGTCCACTGATTGTACACAAGCAGACGTCTCTTAGGTTTACTCTTCTCCAACTAACAGGCGGCATCTACACCAAATTCCAAAATGAGTGAGCTGGAACAGCTTCGCCAGGAGGCCGAGCAGCTGAGGAACCAGATACGAGTATGTTGAGTATTTCTTGGAGTCCCAAATTGTTTCCCTTTACAACATACTGTTACGCTTTCTGACTTTTTCACTCTATTCTCCCGTTTCTTGGTGTTTTGCAGGATGCCAGGAAAGCATGTGGGGATTCCACCTTGACACAGGTGAGTGTCACAGAATGAACGATGATGAGAATATGGAGTTTATCAGTACGCGGTTTTATTAGGAAAAGAAAAAAAAAAGATCCTATTGTCCTATTTTTGAAATCTACTTGTCATCATGTACTACCTAGATAACTGCTGGTCTGGATCCAGTGGGGCGGATACAGATGCGAACAAGACGCACCCTCCGAGGCCACCTTGCTAAGATCTATGCCATGCACTGGGGGTCAGACTCAAGGTGGGGCTTAACGGCTCTCTGTTTATTCTCTGGTGCTGTTCTACTTTCAGCCTGTGATGGCATTCCTCAGGGACTGGTGGAGGACAAATACTTGCAAACTTTCAACATTTGGAAGATGCCCTCATTATTTCTTGATTTTAAAAAAAGCTAAGCATTCGCCATGATTGTTATGGTATGTGGTTTGTATTAGCATACTGAGGGGAGTGATTCCTAACCAGCTCTGGATTCGTAAATCAGCCCCAAAATATGAATTTTACCAAATCGTAACATCGGAGGTTTCGGCCCAAGGCCAGCCAAATTTATCTTTGTTCAGCTCTCTATGCCAACTACTAATATGGCAGAAGATACAAGCAACTTCCGGGAGCAGCCGTTTATGTAAGGAAGGCTTCCCATCTTGAAATTAAATTAAATCAGCCCAGATTTCAAAGTGAGTCAATTTGCAAGGTCATTCAAACGAGATCCTTCCATAATCGATTTCCACAAAATTTTCAAGGGGCCGAGGAATGATCCCTTACATTTTAGCTAGGATGAAGGTGCGGATCAAGGCTCTTATTTCACCTTCTCACTGCTTGCATTTTGGGTGAACATCCAGAAGCAGTGCGGCGAAAACGGCACGCCGTGTGTCGCAGTTGGCAGTCACCATGTAATTCGCATTATTGCCTCTTACAGGATTGGAGTGGAACGACATCACCTGGCAAGTCCAGATAGTTCCGTGAAATGAATGAGATTGATTGTGACCTTGGTGAAAGTCTGAGTGCAGTTTTCATGATTATTGTTGCCTATGAGCATAAGCTAGATGCGTTGGTGTTTATGCTAAATGTGGAAGAAGTCCTCTGATTAATCGAGCATCAGGAAAGTGTTCAAAACAGAGGGGGCGGGGGGGACGGAGTGAATTCTGCTAAGGTGGGTTTGTAAGTAAAAAATGCATTTGCAGCGATCACATCAATTTGTGCGTTCCAAGAAGACCGTCGGAAGCCCAAGTGAGTGCCGATCTCATGACGTAATGCGTGTCTCCACAGGCTTCTTGTTAGCGCCTCTCAAGATGGCAAACTGATCGTGTGGGACAGCTACACCACTAACAAGGTACACGCAGCACACTCACGCAGTCGTAACACTTATCCTGACATCGTATGTGAATTCCCAACATTAGCTGCTGTCTACGTTCTCGCTAAGAGTATCTTCCTTGTTACCTGATATGTGTTACCTTTTTCTTTTTTTTTTTTAGATCCACGCCATCCCCTTGCGCTCCTCCTGGGTGATGACCTGTGCGTACGCCCCGTCTGGGAACTACGTGGCATGCGGAGGCCTTGATAACATCTGCTCCATCTACTGCCTGAAAACACGCGAAGGGAACGTCAGGATCAGCCGGGAACTACCTGGGCATACAGGTGAGAGAGCTTCAGCTCAAACCGATGATACGAGTGCACCTTGATTGGCTGCCTCATGGGGAAGGAGACTTGATTAAGATGCTCAATTAATTACTGGCTGGTAATGAGGCCAGATGATACCTCATGTCATCTAAGATCCGAGTATTTGCAGCCAATACATGTGGGCTACTTGGCAGGAACACCAGAGTTCTTTAAATAGGACCCATTGCTTCATAAATCATGTGCCCCAATTAGTCGCCGGGTCATGAACTTGCATCAAAATTTCACAATAATCTTCAATAAATGCCCCCATTTTCTTTGCTTATGACTGTGGACGGGTGTGCTAAATGTGCTGGAGCCCCGCCCTGTTTGGCTGTCAACTGTCAATCATATAATTCTACTACAGCCTGGAAAAATGGATACTATTTCAGCCATGAAAATATATCGCCCTCAAAGCCTCCAGTGGCTTGAATGCCAGGTCGCCGCGGGGCTTTTCCATAACAATGAGTTGCTCAAAAAAATGCCCATGCCAGCCCCGAACCATAATCCACATGAAATCAGATTTTATTTTATTTTTCTTCCTCCTCGCTGTAATATCTTTATCTGTGTGATGTACGTGCACTCGCAGCCGACAACAAGGCACTCTAAAGCTGCCAGGCTTCAAACATGCATTGAGAAACAAATCTCTCAATTCACTTTACACTGTATTTAAATACTTGAACCAAGTATTAGTTCTTTATGTTGATCCTTAAAAGTACTAAGAGTAATAATAACATAAGAGGACACCAGTGACCATCTATCGAAAGTCTGTGTAATGTGCAAGTAAATGAAAATGGCAATGGGACTTATTATTGTTTTAAAATGCATTTGTACACTATTAAAATCATTTGCGCCTCAAATCAACCTTACCTCTAATCTCTGCACATGAGTAAATGCCACGATATGAGGAAGTACAGTAAAAATAATGAGTGGTGAGCTGTCAGGGTCAGCAAGGCCTTCTCTGCTGGCCTTCACACTCTCAGAAGTGCTGACCTACATACACAACCTACATTCTAATATTGGCCCATGAATTTGTTTTCTTTTATTATTCCCAAGTCGTTTCTCATCATTTTCTAATGTTTCTCATGGCGGCACGGCTTCCGGTATGTGTATGTTACATTTTTCTTGTCCATTCAGATTTTAGCCTCTGTGTGCTGCCATGTCAGTCAAATCTAATCCGGGTCTTCACAATCTGCACTGCTGTACGTTGGAACTATTTGAGCCATGTTTTTTTTTTATTTGTTTATTTTTTTGGTATACAGTACTTGTATTTCAAATTTGTGTCTGAGACCCAGCGAGCGGCGACCCAGTGGTCAGCCCATCCGCTTCACAGGTCTGAGATTCGGTTTGAATCTTGGCACTAGCCTTCCAGCATGCCACATGTTCCAAACAATGAATCAGTAGAATTTCACGCAAGCTGTAAATGTAGGTCCACGCTTCTGATAGTGTTTGGGGCACCACTGATTTCTATGTTTCCGAGGTGCTAGTGGTGCTATTACCAAGTGGAATAAATAGGGCAAGTCCCTACTTTTTGGTTGTGTGTGAAAGTCTCTGTTATTTTGACCTACACGGCACCTCCTAGCTGTGCGTTTTCTGCGTGTTTTGTCTCAGGTTACCTTTCATGTTGCCGTTTCATCGACGACAATCAAATCATCACAAGTTCAGGAGACACCACCTGGTGAGCGGAATACATTGTAAACAGTCCCGCGATACACTTTTCGCAAATTTTAGTTGTCTGACCGACCCTCCGACGCTCTTTGCGCCAAGTGCGTTGTGGGACATCGAGACGAGCCAGCAGACCACGGTGTTCTCAGGCCACACGGGGGACGTCATGAGTCTGTCCCTGGCCCCCGACCTGCGCACCTTTGTGTCGGGAGCGTGCGACGCCTCGGTCAAGCTGTGGGACATCAGAGACAGCATGTGTCGACAGACTTTCACGGGACACGAGTCGGATATCAACGCCATCTGTGTGAGTGTCCAACGACAGTCAGGTTATTAAAAAACAAAAACATACACACAACCAAAAACATAAAGTGGCACAAGAAGCATGCAAATTTGCATATTTCAACGAACAGGTGTCCAAGTCATGTCATGAATTAAATGTGTAAATCAAGATACCGCTGTATAGCACAAACTATAGTCCCCCCAAAATAATTTCAAACCAAATGCAAGGGCAATTGTGTATGATCAATTACGCTTCGCATGCACTACATTTGGCCTTGCGACTTACTCACTGGACTATTCTGTAAACAAATGTAATGGAGCTTAGCTTCTGGCTAGCCACACATCATGCTAGCCACACAAAATAACTACTGTAGTGCATAGCAAAATACTGTTGCGCTGGACTGCATCGTTTCTTCCTTAAAAAAAAAAAAACTATTGAAGAGAACTTTGCTAAAAAGAACATATTCAAGCTTTTGATATTTGTCATCTTATCCTCTGTACCAAACTGTAGTATTTGGCGCGATTTTTAACAAATGTTTTTTAATGGCGCACTGACTAGTATGACTTGAAATGATTCCTGTATGTTTATTTTAAGAAGTTATCCACTGAACTCACCTCAGGCGTTGTCTCCCTTAGTTCTTCCCCAACGGCAGCGCCTTTGCCACGGGCTCTGACGACGCCACCTGCAGGCTGTTCGACCTGCGCGCGGACCAGGAACTCAGCCTCTATTGCCATGACAACATCATCTGCGGCATCACCTCGGTGGCTTTCTCCCGCTCGGGCCGCCTGCTGCTGGCCGGCTACGACGACTTTAACTGCAACATCTGGGACGCCATGAAGGGAGACAGAGCAGGTGGGTGCAGAAAAAATTTGGGAGATTCCACACAAGCTGACAATAGTGTATAGTGTTTCCATTTACTATATAAGGTTCTATCTGAGAATTTAGCGGATTTGAACAAATATATGACAATAACAAGGTGTTATTGGGTGACAACATCGGGCATTCATGACAGATCTGGACGTACATCAGCAATGTAAGCAGAATTTGTCTGCTATAAAGATCTCTAGCTTCAGTTGGCTAACCCAGCTAACACATTAGAAAATCATAATTACCATAAATATTTATATGGAAAAACACTTCTAGATCATAATCAAATGAATACTATTAAGTACAGCGGGAACATTTTTGGTGCCGTGGGATGACGTTTTTTTGCAACTAGTTCCTTGCGCACCGTTTGTAACTCGACGGCATATCCTTACGCCACTGCGCTAGCTAGCTCAGTTCGTAACCTTCAGTTGTACTAGGAGTAAATATTTGGATGAAAAACACATCTTGGCTGCATTACTGTAATGCACTTGACAATGGAGTCAGCCAATCCTCCATCAAGTGTTTCCAGCTGGTCCAGAATGCTGCTGCTCGCCCCTTTACTGGTACTCATAAGAGCTATCGGGGGTTCGAACCTTTTCCGCTGCTGGTCTCTCTCTTTGGAATGACCGCCCGCTGAACGTCGGCCTCACAGTGAAGAGGCGCAGGGTTCAATTCCGGCCCCGGTCTTCCCTTGCGGAGTTTGCATGGTCTCCCCGTGCCTGCGTGGGTTTGCTCCGGGTACTCCGGTTTCCTCTCACGTTCCAAAAACATGCATGGCAGGTTAATGGAGCACTGTAAATTGTCCCTAGGTGTGAGTGTGAGCGTGAATGGTTGTTCGTCTATGTGTGCCCTGCGATTGGCTGGCAACCGGTTCAGGGTGTGCCCCGCCTATACTGCACAAAGTCAGCTGGGATAGGCTCCAGTACTCCCGCAACCCTCGTGAGGATACGCGGATCAGGTAGTGGATCAATGGATGGATGAGTGAGAAATAGAATTTGTGCATACGGAATTGAAGTTGGAAATAAAGTCATACAAGCCTCATATGGAGTCAATTATTTAGGGCAAAATGGCAGTTAATAATTCAAGTTCAAACAGTAAAGTCTTTCATATTTACACATTCACAGAGTTATTTTGGTGTCATAAGTACCGTGAAACACAAGGCCCGTTGTCTTCTATGTGGGGTTAAGACGTCTCGGCTTAAGTCTGGAGAGCAAAACATTTCGATGTTAACAAGTCGTCTTTTGTCCGTGCCGACCCTCCTCCAGGAGTCTTGGCCGGCCATGACAATCGTGTGAGCTGTCTGGGTGTGACTGATGATGGCATGGCCGTGTCCACCGGGTCCTGGGACAGCTTCCTCAAGATCTGGAACTAAAGAACGACACACATACACACTTCTTGGAACACATGTGTTCGCACTGTATGTAAGTGCAACAAGTGTACATAAGACATAGTATGAAGACTTAGTTACACCAATCACACGTGCTACCTTCGACTCAAGTGCAAAACTACAGCTGCAAGGTGACACAAACACACGCTCTCTCACACACACAGACACACAATATAAAAAAATCCACACACACAATGTGACCAAATACATTTAAATCTTGTAAGCTCTCTTGTATTAAAACAAAAACACAAAACTATGACCTGAAGCCTTTTAAAATGTTCCACATACACTCACCCCTCCCAACCCCCGAGAGACACAGCTCAGAAGACGTCAGTGGACAATTCTGTCTTTGTTTACAATGAAGTCCAAAATGCACTTAAGACAAATACTACTGTAGTATGTACGTTCTGTCTCAGTGCCACTTGTGATGCTTTTCAGGGAGAACGTGGAAGAGAATCAGAGTCCATTAAAACAGAGTGGGAAAACAAATTTGATAGAGGTAAAAACATCATTATATCTTAATATTAAGCCATGTTTTAGAAGGTTTTTTTGGATAGCTATATGCCCCATACTCAGTGCATTTTCTTTTACACTCAATTTCTTCATGTTCTCCCCTTGTGCCTCAGATACACGTTTAACGATTATTGCTAGAGAATATTGGATAAGTGGAGAAGAAACTTAACAATGTAACGAAAAAGTAAAAGCATTGTAAAGAGGAGTCTGAATTGAGCAGGAGCCAGTATTCAAACTTTAATCTGACGATCATGATGGTAAAATTGTACATAATATTAATAAATAGCCTCTCCTGCCAGTGAATGGTCCTTTTTTTGAAGCACTGTTGATGCGAATATATTTGTGTCACATTCAAGAGGAACAGTTGACTTGCACAATGGATTAACTGTCTTAAAGGTCATCATCGGATGTGAATGTGGGACAAACTGAAGTTTTTATAGGCACCTTTTGGAAGTCAGATGCTTATGGGTAAAATGATTAGAACTATGGAAAAATACAAAAACCTGAAGCATACAGTAGCATAACAGAATGCCAAGTGGCTGAAAATTATACAATTAAATTCAGTATTTACATTCTACAGAGATTGTTCATTTGTGGCACTGCCGTGGCTCACTCAGCATCTGTCATTTCTCGACTTTAAATGAATGGAATTTGCCTAGCTGTATTTTGAATCTACACTAACCAGCTAGATGAGAAACAAATGTACATTGGAACCATTTGAAGCAGCACGAAGCAACATTGTGGCTTGTAGCGCCATCGTGTGGCAAAATGCTAAAGTGCTCTCGACTCCTCCACAAATGATCAATCGGTAGACGGTGTTTCTCAAGCTTTTTACGAGACCACCGTCCCCGATACTAATTAAACAGATCTCCAAGTATCACCATGTGCCCATTAAAAACAAAAATGAGGTATTTTTACAAACAGTATATTTAATATTGTCTTGAAATGCAAGGCCATTCCATTGAAAGCCAAATCCAATTTAACTGTGGTGATTCTTTCGCATTACCACCAGATAGAACCCGCGGCAGAATCACTGCCGTGCATTATCATTTAAGAGCAATGTTTTCCAACCTTCTGTCAGCCAAAGCACACATTTCCATTAGGAAAAATCAAAATTGTTTTGTCAGGCATGCCCGCCATTCCTGCCTGATCGTATAACGGCCACAAGAGGGCGCCAGTAACGGGTATCGGCAGCCTCCACAAAACCCTGAAACTTAGAAGTAAGCAATACCTGGTATCAATACTTGGCCGCCCCTAATTATTGTTAGTCATAGAATGACTTTAGGTCCAATTACTGTATGTAAAATTGGTGACACGAATGCGCTGCAGCACAAGGGATGGGAATTTTTGTTTTAGAGCGAAGCGAAATCATGACATACCAAATACAGCCCAATAGAAAGTAGTGCTCAATAAAGAGAGACAAATGTGAGATGAAGAGATTTTTATTCTGTTTTAGACATGAACACAATATTTTAAAAGTTTTAAAGAGCTTATGAAATACACTCTGAAGTTAAGAAACACTTGAAAACTAAAACACTGCAATGTTTACCGCCATTTAAAAAACCAGACCAAAATAAAAATGTAGTTTGATGTTCAAAAGTATCGAGTTCTTGGGTTGGCTCTATTATTGATTTGCTTCACGAGCTCCTGTAGATGGCAAGCTTTTTTCCACTTATCAATATGTCTAACTCAAAGGCAATTGTGGGATTCCGCAAAAGCGTAACGGGATCGATTGAGCATCACAGCTACTACAGAGAAAAATCCAGAATCCCTTAGTTGCTTAAAAAAAAAAAGAAAAAAAAGATATATACTGTAAAGCAAACGAGGAGTAAAATCCAAAATGAATGACTCACCAACCAGCCAACATTTTGGCTGCCAAAGGCCGCTAAATACTTCCTGAAGCCACGCTGGGATGGATTGATCAAATGCTTATATTGCTTGGATTGCTTTTTCTCACACACTTTTGTGCCTCCTGACTGTCCAGAAACAATCGATCTCATGGTCACATGCTGATGTGAGATTTTGAAGGCTCTTGGCATGAAACTGAAGAGACATGATGAACCAGTATTACTTAGCGCTAAACTAAAACAATTAAGGGGGGAGGGGGGGCAAAAACAAATCTAGTGTAATATTTTCACTAGAATGATGAAAAAGAAGCTAGATTTCTTCTTTGAGATGGGAAATTTAAACAACGGAAAATGGAATTGAAACTAGGAAGGCATGGCCACAGAAGAACATATCGTCACTTGGCCTACTCATTTATGAAACGTGGCCAACTAATTCAGGATTGAATTAAAACAATCAAATGAAACTGTAAACCAACTTCTGAATGGCATCTGAAGATAATGGATGAAAATAATAATAATAATAATAAAGAAAAACTCAAGAGACCACATTTAGCTACAGACGCGCGGTCCAACTAAAAGTGCGACTTGACTTCTGCCCACAAAAATCCCTGTGCTCAGTGGGCCACTGATCCGATCTATCCTCCAAGCTCTCTTGGTAAAAAAAAAATCATCATCATTTTTGCAGCAAATAAAAGACCTGACATTGTGCTTTTTTTTTTTTCTTTTCATCAGATAATATGGACTCAGTGGGTTTGGTATGGAAGAAGCCTGGATGTCTCTTGTGTGCTTGATATGAAACTGTCACTTTCATTTGGGAATCGGGGAATGGCGCTCAAGATAAAACCGATTTTTTTTTTTTCTGGTCCCATTTCAATTTCAAAACCAAAAGCCTTCAAGTGACCTGGCAAAGCGGAGTCAAGTCACTGCCTGAGCATATTAGCAGACCCCAGCCAACATTGACCCCAGACCCGCCAAATTCACCTTATCAGACCCAACTACCATCCCGTGGGCCACACAACACAGGTGATGACTTGCTTGTCTCCTACCTGACGACCGACTGAGAAAATATACTGTTACACATTGTGCTTTGATTAATAGAACGGCACATTTGTTTTTTTACATAAATACAAATCTCTGTCTTAGATAGAAGTACATTCACTGTTATTTCTCAGAGCAATTTACATTTTTATTTATTTATTTATTTTACAAAATAGACTTCTCTAAATATAGTCAAGCTACTTTCCCCATTACTACGTTACATTAGCAACACTGAAGAGAGTAAGCGCTGACTTTATCTTTGCTGCGACAATCTACGCGCGGACGTCACTAGACGATTCACAAGTATGGCTTTGCTCTAATCCTGGCTCCCACTCGAGTCCGGACTTTTTTCTTTCTTTCTTTTTTAAATCTTTCATGGGATTAACATTTATTTCTTCATTATTGCCAATTTCTGAATTACTACTCATTGAATATTCCTGTTCGGGTGCAAATTTCTCCATTGTGGGACAAATAAAGGTTTTCTTATCTTATGTCAATATGCATTTCAATGATTTAAGTGCACTTTAAGGGGCGGATGATAATCAAAATTACACCTCTTGTTACGGTTAATAAGAGACTCGGGGCGAGGCTTAAACCCATCCTATAATATCTTCTCACGTTGTCGTCCCAACTCCAAGGCACTGCTTAAACTGTAAACATGGCAAGTTGATAAAAATAATCGCAGAAAACGCACATGCCAACAGTCCTGTGTGAAATGTAGGCCATGGCACACAACGATAAGTAAGAAACAATAATTAACAAATCGCTAAAAAGGGGAAAACAACTTTGATACACGATAGTATTTCAATGGCTTCCATGCACACTCGAGTGTCTCCTCGAGCTATTGTACATTTATATATTTGTATATCTAATCACTTTTGGCTTGACAATACATCAACATCTCTTCACCGTCATCACACAATGTTCCACAGCGCAACAACTCCATCCTTTTCAACACTCACAAATCCCCTGCTAATGTTTGTTGCAACTCTTTGCATTTATCAGACCCGAGCGCTTCATGTTGACCGAACTAAAGCTGTCAAAAACCTCCTGCAGTGTTTCTATTGCAAACCAGTGTCACTATACACAAAATGGAGAAGACTGTTTAGTTTTCTAGGAGAGGGGGGGAAAGAGTCTTCTCAACTTGACAAGATGGCTTCCTTTGGCCTGTATCCCCCCCCCCGCCCCCTATGTAGCAGTGTGTACAGTACCATGACCTTCAGCCATGTGTACATAAAGAAATCAACCGTCATGAGACACAGTCTCCGTTACGACTCTAAAAATACGCATTTCTATCAGGTCAGAACAAAATTAGCCGCGGTGCACTACTTCTCATAAACAGATCCACGCAACGGTATTTGAGAGTCGAGGAGATTGACTGCCTCTGAAGTGAAATCATCACACGGGCTTCACATGTTCAGCCACATATACGAACACACCCTCCTCAAACAAAGACAGCACAACAACGGGATATATTGAAATATAATTACAGCAGAGCAAAATCAAGAATACCAGTAATTCAGAATCACTACATATAAATATCAAATTTGTTGTAAATCTATGAAAAAATGCTCGGTACAAGTTGGAGGGGGCCGATCGGTTTGCCTCAACTGAAAGGGGGGAGGAAAGTGGGATGTTTCACAGTACTGTCAGTCACAGAGTACTGCGCAGTTATGACAAATTTCTCACTGAAGCATGAGCAAAAATACGACTCCCAGATCCGCTCTAATTTTGGACGAGCTGGCCCAAAATGTCCCTTTTTTGCACGAAGGCCTTTAAGCCTGCGTGAAATTCTCGCAAGCCCCGAAACGACTGGGAGACATAAGCCACAGCAGATGGGTGTGCCAGCATTTTCTGTGCCTGCATCGCGTCGTGCGGCATCACAATGAAGGGAGGCGAGAGCAGAAGACACCTGCCGGATGATCTGGTGATTGGCGCTATTTACAGCCCAACTTTTAACAGATAGTGGTGGTAAATAATTTCTTCTGTCCCTAGAGAATTCATCTAGGAATGTACAGTACAGTACGTCACGATTATCAACTAAGCAGTTACGAATGTGTGTGGGTCCACCAACTCAGGGAAAGCAGGACAGGCATATGGACAGCCACAAAACGAATAAACGCCATCAACAATCGGAGATCAACGCTGACTCTCTGTCAGAAATTATTATTATTCGGGGCCATGAGGCTGATCTGAAAACGTTTAAAGACTGCTTTTTTGACTTTTTAAATCCGAGCGTGTGTGCATTTTTTTAAATCCACGTGTTATCAGCGTTGATCAGTGTGTCTGTGTCTGCGTCTGCATGTGTGTGTGTGTGTGTGTTTGTGTGTGTGTATATATACCACAGCGAATGAGCATGCTCGCCCACGTGTGCGTGTGTGTCAGAGAATGTTGGATGCACTTCCACTTCCAAATCCTGCTGGCTCCACCGAGAGCAGAGCAGCTGTCCCTTCACCAGTTCATGATGCAGTTCCTGTTCAAGGTCATGAAGTACACCTGGCTGCTGCCGCCTGACCGCACTGAGGCGAAGAACACCTGAGGATGAAAGACAATCAAATTGTCTTCTTGGAAAGAGGCACACCCCTACTGGACATGCTATCATAACTAAATTAGATCAAGATCAATAGAAAAAAAAAAATCCAACTGGTTAGAGTGCATATAGCTGATGAATCTTTTTCAGTGTAGTAACGAATATTTGTATCTTGTTACATCCCGCCCCCTGCCACAGATTTTCAGTGTTCTTGTTTCTTACCTTATCATTCCTCTCACAGAGGAACTTCAGCCTCTGAGCTCTCTTGTGCATGAAGACGCCGTCCAGGTGGCCCGTCTCCACAGAACGGATCTCAATGGCTTTTTCTCCCCATCCCATGATCTGATTGGAGCAGATGTGAGCTGCAAACGAAAATGACGTCACATAATTAAGCCTGTCATGCACCAAAAATGATAACCTGTAGCCTGATAACACGATAAGATGTCCACTGTGGTAACTTTTCGGTTCAAGCCGGTGAGCCCGTTTTCCCCCCCTGAATCCCGTACCAACAGATGTGGGCATTTCTCCCCACTGCAGGACCACATCCTTGATGATGCGTCCGTAAGTGTTGACGTAGACGCCCTCATCCTCGTAGCACAGAAGCATCTCCATGCCGTCGGAACTGGGCAGGAACACGATCGCGTGCGGCGTCACGTGGCTCTGGATCTGTTTGGGAGCAAAGCGAATCCCCGAGTGGTTTTCAAATCTCCCGCGCCGGCGCTCCTCGAAAGCCGAACAACTCACATGAACCGGGATGTAAATGTCGTAGTTGTTTCCAGAGTCCACGTCGATGGCGTGGAAGCCAGCACAGGAACCGTAGATGACCTTTAACCTCTGACCCTCCTCCACAGTCAGGTCCACAAGGACAGGCCGGTGTGGCAGGTCTGCAAATGACTGGTTAAGGGAAGGGAAGTCATTAAACGAGGAAAGGATAATCATCTTAAATATTCGGGCGATCCCGTGCGACTGCTCATGCTACCTTGAAGGCCATGAATTTGTGATAAGGCTTGGGCGCCCAAGCGTACACTTCCACGGCATTCTTCAAAGCAATCACCAGGAACTTGATCCTCTCATATTTCACTAGAGGGGACAACCACGAGGACACGTGATAGCGCGTTCCCCCGCAATCAATAATTCACCCTGCCATTTGCATCCATGAGAATTTGTCACAAGCAATAAGAAGGCTGTCACTCACCAACTTTGTAGTGTACGCAGCCCTCCATCTCACCCACGGTGGTCCAGCCTTGCTTCTTTTCCACTTCAGGGTCATTATGGAGGATCTTATTCCTCAGCCAGGCCAGGTAGTAGACGCGCACCTTGTTTTTCTTGCCTTTGGCGGAACAGAAGAATTGTCGATTGTCACATTTTGGGGAAATTGTAATCAACAGTGTTGCTTTTTATCACATCAAGGCAACTGTTAACAATGAAAAAAATAAATAAAATGGAGTTTACTGACCTGAAATGGTGATGAGCAGGTTAAGTCCCTCTAAAACATCCATCTGCTGGAACCTGCGCGAGTTGATGAGTGGATAAACTTTGCCCTGTCCACTGCGGTCGAGCAACTTCAAACCATTCTCCGTCCCCACCAACAAGTTCACCCCTAAAGCAACATCGTTGTCCAGTTGTAGTTAGCAACCATATGTCCTCTGGACGGTCAGAGTACAACACTAACCTAATTCATGAGGAGCACTAATTGCTTGGACGGGAATTTTAAACACCACGTTTTACAGTTACAAGATGACATCACTAAAACCAGGATGAAAATATCTTCGAAATTGCAGTGGAATTCCTCAATTTCAGATTGTTATCATTTACAGATACTGTATTGTATTCATCAGAACGTGATAACACTTCATCAGGCATCACCGGGAGAGATGCTCCTTATGCTAAACCGCTTTTGAAAAAAGTTCAAAGGAGCTTGAATAGATTTGAATAAAAATACTTTGATAATGCAAGCAGACGCACGTTTGTTCTCTCATGGAGAGTTATTCGTGTCGCAGATCCAGCAACCTGAGATCTCCAATTCATGAGAGACATTTTAGTTTTGGTCGTATTTGTTTGTTTCTGAGCTCCTAAATTAGTCCACCGATTTACACAAAACGTGGTGGATGGCTAAGGCACAGGCAGCGAAGAAAGCGCTCATTTTGTGATTTGCCCCCCACTTAGGTCTTTTAAATGGTGACCTTTTTTGACATTCTCTCTTCACCGTGAATAATTCATCACTGTACAAATGTCAATATTCAGGCATTTTCTGTATTTGGGAATCCTCCCCTTACCCCAAAGCGCTGCACACAAGATCTCAGAGTTGAACCTCTTCTTGTACTTTCGGATCTCAGGTGTGTCAGTCGGGGGGCGTGTGTTGGTGGGATTCACATTCACCATGGAACCTTTCCTCACCTCCATTTTCAGCTGTTCAAATCTTGAGCCTAAACACGATGGGGTGAATGACGAGCGTTCGAGGGAAGACTATTTGGCAAACAATGCTTGATTCCTAAATCATTGATATTGCACGACAATTGAAGGCATCCTGGATAAACACTGAAGAAACTTGTGACTCACTGGTAACAGAAATGTTATCCCCGGTACCTCCCGGTGTCTGGTACATTCCGAGATCCACAAAGGTGGTGAAGGAGGACTTGCCAGGTGCCTTTACTAAACATCTGGACTGATACTGGTGGGGAAGAGAGCAAAGATGATTGCTACAAAGTATTTGCACTTGCAATCTGTAAATTCAACGTCCAAGGATCAAAATGACGTTTTTCTTTGAGGAGCGAATTTGCGAGAACTGTCAATGTGTCACTCAGTGATTCAAATCACATTTAGCAGCTCTGTATTTTGCCAATAAACCTCAGCCCGGTCGCACTTTTGCATCTCAAGGGCTTCGTTTGAAGGGCAAAATACACATTCGACGTCGCAAACAGCCATGCTTTCGAAACCACTTATTTCGAGCCTTGCGCATCCGATAAGAGGCGGAACGACATGCGGCGCTGCGCATCCAGAAAGCAGAATAATAAATCAAGTCTTTATGTCTGATATACTTATAGCAGCACTCTTACATCATACACCGAGTCCTTCCCAGGTGAGGAGTGAGGAGCAGAGTCAGTGGGGGAGTGGGAGGGCTGCACCACATCTGGTAAGTTAGTGTATCCGTTGTGGCTACGCTTCTCAGGGGTCTTTCAGATACAAAAATAAAAATTAAAATGACACTTATAATATTTCTATGAATAGCAAGAAACTTTCACCTTTTTCCTTTGCCAAGATACTCCACCCACCTCACAGGTTTGACATACACGATGCTCCAATAAAAAATGGGGCGGCCTACACTAAAAGGCCGCGCATGCCACAGTTTTGAGAGAGCGTGCAACCGGCACGCTGGCTGCAGTGAAGTCCACCAGAACCTGTCGCTTCTGATTTGAATGTTCATTTGTCTGCCACAAGCATCCTTCAGTTGGTATTTGGATTTTTTTTTTTAATTCCCATTGATTATTTGTATGCATGGTAGAAACTAATTTGCACGGGCAGCGCTAACTTTTTGGTGGTAGTCTCTCCTTTGCAAAACAAATACAAGCCAGATTCACATAGCATAAGGTACATTTGTATGTTTTTATGTGCTATGTTTCCCCCTGATATTTGTTCCGGTATATTAATTTGGGCAACCTTCTTAGCTTTGAAGTAGCTCACATGGTGGATGCTGTGTAATACATTTTATTTCGTTACAAGCGGCCATGGCTTCTGTTTACCCTATTCTGTATGAACTGGTTTTATATTTACATCAAATGCGCAGGTGATCATACGTCTTTTGCTAGCTAGAATAGTATTTGATGTGAATTCCGATGACCATTTCATTGAGCTGGCGGTGCATTTATGGCTCACCCTTTGCACCAACATGGTCTGATCTCCATAACCTCCAGCTTGCTCTCCTTCTGCCTCCTCGCCCTCGTCTTCATGAACCACCATGGTGTTGACTGAATCGGTGTCTGCGTCCCTGTGACTGGAATCAAATGTTTTTTTTTTTCCCCACCCATTCAGCCCAAGTTGCCAGTGTGACGACAATATTACCGATCCGTGGGACTTTCCTCCTCTTCTACTCCCTCTCCGTTTTCGCTCTCCTCACTACTCTCACTACTCTCCGAGGAGGAGGAGTAATCGTTGGCCTTGACCGGGGGCCTCGGCTGTTCCTCGGCACACTCTTTGGCAAAGAGGCCGTGATCCTGCAATGTACATCATCGTTAATTTGTATGATACAAAACATGAGTAATATACAAATGCTAACATAACATGAAGATCACCTGATGATATTTTATGATGACGTGCACAGCCTTTATTTCAATTTTTTAAAACTGTTCACAGTAAGAAGAGCCAAACGCATCAAAACTTCCTTTGCGTGTATGACCAAACATGCAACATAATCTTTGTAAATTTCCTCCAAGTGAATGCAGATGAATGAGCACAGGACACATCCATGCACACTCAGTACTGACCTCTCCTATTGCTCTCTTGTAACTCTACAATGGCGATAATGTCAACACGGATTTAGGAAGCATGATGGGGAACAAGTCAAAAAGGAACGTTTAGGTTCGGAGAAAATATCCATGTAAAGGTTAATAATATGCAGGGCAAAGGTGATCAAACTGAAGACATGCGTCATATTATTTTGCTGGCGACCATTCCGCTATTATAGCACCCGCGTTAAAAGTCGTAGATCACTTACAGCAGGACGCCCCGGGCGAGAAGAGGTGCGAGACTCCCCCGGCTTCTGACGACTATCATGAGATAGAACGGGTGACTCCATTTTGGAGGAACCTGAAAATAATAGCGGGTCATGTTAGTAATGACGAAATGACGTTTTGGATCAAACATCAAGCACAGATAATCTTTCAGGAAGGAGGGACTCACTGAGGATGCGATGCCTCTCCAACGAGCCCGTCTGTGGCAGATTAGAGATGATGCCAATACTGTCGGCTCTCTCCCAGCGATCGTTTCGGCTGAGATCTGGATTACTGAGCAGAGGACACCGTTAGTCTCCAATCACCATAAAACCCCACTAAAGTCATTCGAAACATTTTCCTGCGTGAATGCTGCGAGTGAGACAGAGCATAGCGACCACGTTGAGTAGAAATGTTTCCAAACAAAAATGATTGGCTTTTTTTTTTTTGTATATACTGATTGCATACTATGTCAAAAAGTTGAATAAAATATCATAGCCTTAAAGGTAACAATTTTTAACCTTTGCAGTCTGATGCAGTCACTGGGCTACGTAAAATTTACCAACCGAGCTGAAAGGACACTTTTTTTTTTTCTTTTATTGCATTTGAACCAACGAAGAATTTCCCATTCTCAGATGGTTAAAATGCTTGGAATTTAGTCAGAGGCGATCTGAACTACTGTTCTGCACCAAAAATATTCATTTTGACAATTTGAATGAGGTACCTGGCTCTCACTGGATGCCTAATGCCGGAGGTCAGGTTGGTGTTGAGAGCTGTGGCAATGGATGCTGTTCTCTGGGGAATCTGAGAGTTGAGATTTCTTTAGTGCATTGCAAATTATATTACAGAGAAATAATTGACTTGACCGTCCCTTAACCAAAATATAACGCCGTATTACAGTCTTCTTTGTGATGTTGGGTCTTGGTGACTTTGCGAAATGGAGTCCACAGGGACTGGAGTCATTCCATCTCACCTTGGGTGGGAGTTCCACATCTGGCAAGCGGATCCAGGGCCCACGGTCCTCTCGAATTTGGTGTGCCTGTGGTGCAGGGGTCTCAGACGTGGGGTCTGAGTTCTGACGCACGAGTTCTCTGGTGTGGATGGGTCGGGGAGTGGGGGTGAGGGAGGGGTCCTGGGTAGGGAATGCGGACATGGTCTTAGTAGGCTGGTCGCAGAGAGACTGGGAGCGTGGGACAGGGGCAGCATAAGGCTTTAGTGGAACCAAGTGAGCCATCTGGAACTTTAGGGTGGCAGGGGGAGCACAGGATGATGGCGCAGACCCAGAAATGAGCGCAATCCCAGTTAAAAGGGCAAGTATTAGAGGAAAGAAGGAAAAGGTTGGCGTTAAAAGGCAGCAGGCGAAACGGTGCGGTGTCAAGTAGTTCCAGAAAAGATAAAGAAAGATGTTGTCTTCATGCCAGATTTGTAAGCGATTGCAATCACCAACCTTGCCCTGTCCTCCTTGAGGTTCAACAGGCCTCTGCATCGGGGGGGTCTGAGCAGACTGGGCCCCTGCGGACTGACTGATTGAGTCTGAGCGTGACTGGATGGCGGTGTCGGAGACAGTGGTACAAATCTTTGGAGAGCCCTGCCTGTTGAGCTTACTTCGCTCCTCCACCTGGTGCAAAAAATGAGAGCGAAGGGTGAGGTCAGCGTTATACGGCGGGTTTGGGGCATATGTCCTTTTGAGTGGTTCTACCTCACGGGCCCATGTGGGTTTGTTGTTGGGCTCCAGGTTCTTGTTATAGTGGTAGAGTTGGGGCTTCTTTTCCTGCTGCTGTTGCTGCAGAGACACCAAGTAAGCGTGCTCCTGTTGAAGCTGCCTCTGCAGCCGCTCGGACTGACGCTGCTCCTCCAGCTGCTTACGCTTATACTCCTAAGCAAAGAAACGCACTGTTGGTCAGCATGCAGACGAGACCGCTCAGCAAAAGAAGCAGCGGCAGCAGCAACTCATTTCACTGACTGGCAGAGGTTTCACATTTTTAGCTACCCATACCCCGACTTTTATTTTAGCATCTAGTATGTATGCTAGTATCTTCTGGTAGGCGACGAAAAAAAAATATTTATTTGCCTTCACATTTCAAGTGGTACAATAAACAGAGTGCAACTGCGAGTCAGTGAACTTTTTTTTTTTTTTTTTTAAATTATGAGTTGTAAGCAAACGTGCGTCACTGAGATGTTTGATGCTCGTTTCTCCGAGACAAGAAATGCTGAAGGAATGAAAATAAATTCACCAAGGAGGCACTTGCCAAGTATCCTCACATTGATAGTCATCCTGAATGTATGAATGCTTGGAGGACTGGCTAGAAGAATTTAAGTTTAGATATTTTAACAATCTGCAAAACGGCCTTCTTGGTATTTCATTGTGTGAGAACACAACATAGGATTAAAACTCGACTGTCTCATATGGTCCTAGTACATTGTGAGAAAGCAGTCATTTGAGAGGCATGTACTTTTTCCTTTCTAAACAAACGCCCACATGTTTTTATTTCGGAAAAACAAGTGCCCATACACTCAACTACCACTTTATGTTCACGTGCATGATGTGACATCAAATTCAAGAGCTGAAGGAAGATTCTGCATTTACAACATTAATATTCAGACACTACACCAAGTGGTGCTTATTTAACGATCTTTATAATTGTACGTAAGCGAGTGTAAGCTTTTATGTCGGGTCTTATTCGAAGCGAGGTGAACCTACCGAGGTTTCCAAGTGAGCGTGTCATCTATTTGTGACATTGAAAAGTATCAGTGGGTAGGACCCAAACATGTTAACCCAATAGTGAGGGCTATTTACCATAAGCAGTGCCTGCTCCTGAAGCAGCTGCTGCTGAAGGATTTCTAGCTGCCGCTGCTCTTCTTCTAATTTATGTCTTATAAACTCCTGAGGAGAGGATGAGAGGCCGGGGGGGACAGGAATAAAGGTGTGAAAGGAGAAATCAAATCTATGAGAGGAGGGGGAGAGGACGCAATCATAGAAGAGTTATGTAATACAGTAAACTGCAGGAACCACAAGGTGCACTGGCAAAAGTCAACAATTTGAACAAATACAAAATGAGCACTATTACCGTTTGGGAATTCAATCAAGAAAAATCTAAGGAGGCATTCAATATGTGATCAGCGTCGAGAGAACTTGATCAATGTCAGTCACACATTAACATAAAATAAGCGTGCCATGCTTGTGATTGTGATTTGATCCCAGACAATTTCAGACAGGAAACGGGAAAAAAAAAGAAACACAGAGAGCTCACCCACAGCAAACTCATCTCTGAATAAATACACTAATTTGAACCCTTGCTGCTATGGCAACCTCCTCATGGAATTTCACCACTTGCAGAGTGTTGCTGTTGGACACGCCCACACTTGGCCCCAATTGGCCGACTGTGGCGGTCGTCCCCCCGTGGTTGGTTACCTGCTCTCTTTCAGCCAACCTTCTATCTTCCTCCCGTCTCATATCGTCGAGTCTCCGATGGGGACCTTTTTCTTGCTGCCTCACCATCTCTCTCTCCTTTCTCTGTTGCTGGGAGAGACAGGGGTGACAAGAAACAGGGGCAACGTTTGCACGGGAGAATTTATAACGGGTAGCTTGCTTATGAGTAAACCCGCCTACATTTTGGCGCAGAGTTGGGGAAGGCACGAAAGGGAACGTAAAACAGAATACAGTCAACTATTCCGATGCAGATAGAACAAGCAAGGACATACACAGCATTCATCATCTTAGAAACCTGAAAAACGATTTATTTTTGACTTGAGGGAAATTAAATGCAGCCAAATTTATTGCTGGCAATTTAATATAAACCCAGTAGCCAGAATCGGAAGAGGTTCAGAGAATGAGTCTCTTCCCCTACTGCATTGCTTTTACCACAATTTTACCACAATTCATAATAACATGGTCAAATCCTGTTGGTGACATTTACCAAATTGAAGGAAATCACTTTCAAATTTCAGTAACTCACAAAGTGTGATACCAATACCACTTGGGGTAAGCAGGCTCCCTCTACTGGTATGTGAAAGAATTACTGCCTAAGTACTGTTCAGTTGTATTGAACTTTGGAGTCAGTACATTTACATTTTCTCTTTAAGAGGTGTTTGTCTTTAAAAAATGTCGGTAAAAAATGTTTACTTTTATGTATAATCAATTTTCATAGATTTAAGTGCAGCCTATTATCAACTGCATAATGATAGTGGCATAACATTACATAATAATAATAATAGAAACACATTTGTTAAACACTTAGGTCTACTACAGCGGTGTATTTGAATTTAACTTGGAGGGCTAAATATCATTTTTAGCCAGTACTTGGAGGAAAGGATTGGTACATCCCAGTTGTTAGCAATGTTAGCATTTAGCTGCCAGACTTTCATTAGACGTAGCTTCAAAAAGTCAGGCAACACTTGATGCTTTGTTATGAGGGGCGTGGTCCCAGACATGCTCTACGATATGACAGTGTCTTCAAATAACCATTGCTGGGAATTGGCGCGATGTCAATCAAACTGACTTGACATTACCTCTTCCAGTCGTCGACGCTGCTCTTTTTGTTCCTCAATGCGTTTCTGTCTGTCATGCAGCAGTTGCCTCTTGTGCTCCTCGGGGTCTCTGCGCTGAGCGGCCAACTGGGCCTGCTGCCTCTTGTGAGCCTCCGACCGCTCCTTGTTCTCCTGTTGGAGACGCTGGAAGTCCCGACGCAGGGTGGACTCTCCCGGCACATTGAGGATTGAGCTGGTGATCGAGTATGAATGTGTGAATGAGATAATTTTAGGGGGTTTTTTTTTGCAGAGATGGAATAATATTAAACCACGATGGATCGAACGTTCTTATGCGAGTGATCTTGCATAAGAACAAATGTTCAGCAATTCTTCAAATGCCCACACCAAAATCACACAGCATACCTTGACTCTCTGTCATCGCTTCGATTTTCATCATCTTCATCACTACCGCTGTACTCGTACTCTGTCTCCTCTGTGATGAAAATGAGGAAAAGGGTCAATGAAGCAAGACTGTCAACTATGACGGTCAGGTCACCTCAGCAGTTCCCCATTTTATCAACTGACCTTTCTCTCCCCTTTTTTTACGCGTACGGTCAATGTGGTCCTTCAGTTGAATCCGGACCTGGCGCTCAGTAGGCTGGTCCCTGATGAAGGAGTGCTTGAGCAGCTGCTCTGTGGATGGTCGGCTGGGATACGTCTTCACAAGGCAGGCCTCAATAAAGTCGATAAATTTCTTGGACCTGGGAGAAAGGGGGAGTTTGTGAGCGCTAAGAGGTTTGGATCCATTGCCAGCTGCCTAGTTCATGCCCAGAGCACAAATGCACCAATCATCTAGCATAGTAAATCTTGTTAATGCGGTACTTTTGGAGAGGGGCTTGGAATCAAAACAAGATTAAAAAAAAAAAAAAATCAAAAGCTTAATAAAAATTGGTTAAATTTAGACCATGCAGGATGTTTGTTTTTTTTAAGGCAGAAACATTCCACAGATTGATTAGCATGAAGCAACAAGGCATTTTGCACTTACATACCTACCATTTTATAACCATGAAGCTCACCAAATTATTACATAACATACTATGAATTTTGCTCTTAATAATCAATCAGTATTTTTTTAAAGTATATTTAAAAAAATCTGAGAATAGTGTTCCTTGACACTGAATGTCTAGACAACTTTTTTTTTTCATTTTCCCTGGTGTCTGGTACATTATGCTGACTTAAAAATGGAAACAAGAGCATTTCACTCACCACTTTTTTGATTTAAGCTTCGGAGGGGGATTCCTGGGAATCAGGAAGAGCGCTCTCATTGGATGCATGTCACACAGTGCTACAAGGAACAAACGACAACATTTAGTTGGGATCTACTATTACATAATCCCCAAACCATCATCAATTATCCAAAAATCATTTGATTTGCCATGCTAGGCAATGTCACATTTTCCAGCGTACAGCGACTTAAAAAAATAATACCAGCAATCAATGCAACGAGTCTTTGTATCCTCAAACATAGACACAGCTGGCGTTCTCCAATCTTTCCCAAAGCCTCGGGCTCATTGTTATACTGAATCTAAGAGCAAGGGCCATGAGTCATGTTGTTCCCAGCGTAGGTAGGTTGCTAAACCTGACTGGTTAGCTTTAAAGTTTCACCGTACTGAATGCAGACGCTATTGTGAGGCTGCCTTTTGGAAAAACACTTGCTGCAAGATGGCAAGAGCTCAACACGAAAGGAAGCATTCAATTACGTAATTAAATGGGCCACATCAAAGCTCAGGGATGTGGGCTGCTAATACTGTAGTACACAGGACTGGGTTTAAGCACAATAAGCGCTGATGTCAGATGACACGCCGTTTTTGTTATACTGTGTATTTAAATCTTTGAGATTCCATACACCCGACAAAGTACTTGAAGACAACTGTATGGACAGCGAGAGGCAGTACAAGATTCTTACATGATAAAATTCCCACAAATCAACTACAAATTGGACAGTAGTTTGTGCAAGATACATGCCTTCATGCACAAAGCGACAGGAGACTTCTTTTCGCCCTTCATCGCTGTGCCCTTGAAAGCTACGGCTTTGGAAAACGATTTCAACTCATGCTAAACTGAGCTGCAGTCCCGGTTTTAACACAACTTCTGAAAACAAGTGTCCTCTTGCCATTCTGCAGTTTCCAAATCAACAGTCTTGCAATTAAGTAGTTCCATCCATCCATTTTCCGAACCGCTTGATCCTCACTAGGGTCGCGGGGGGTGCTGGAGCCTATCCCAGCCGTCTCCGGGCAGTAGGCGGGGGACACCCTGAATCAGTTGCCAGCCAATCGCAGGGCACACAGACGAACAACCATCCACGCCCACACTCACACACCTAGGGACAATTTAGAGCGTCCAATCAGCCTGCCATGCATGTTTTTGGAATGTGGGAGGAAACCGGAGCACCCGGAGAAAACCCACGCAGGCCCGGGGAGAACATGCAAACTCCACACAGGGAGGCCGGAGCTGGAATCGAACCCGGTACCTCAGCACTGTGAAGCCGACGTGCTAACCACTGGGCTACCGGGCCGCCCAATTAAGTAGTTAATAAAAATAAATACAGATTGTTTGACAAAACCGTAGTTGTAACCTTCACTCTACAGGAGAGCTTTATGTCTCTCCTCCACCTAAAAATACTATATTTTAATTTATATATATAGATATATATTTTTTAATCCATTATTCTTGTGCTGTGAAAGTAGTAGTACAAAATCCGGCTGATCCAACACTTTTCCCAAAAAAGGTATCCGGCTTCTAAAACTGTGCTCAAATATGCGTAGAATGTTTACTTTGAGATCAGGTAGGACATCCTCAAAATTAGATGGGTCGAGTCATTCACTCTTACCGTGAACACGGTTGGACATGAACAAATTTGAACCGAATCTGTGATTAATTGTACAAGTAAGCACTCCCCGCAAAGCAGACCGGATAGATCTGTGCAATCAGCCTCCACAGGCGCCATGCCAGCTCACGACTGCACTTGCTTGATTACGGTGAGTCAGCTGTCCATCTGAAGACCAACAAAACTGCATATGCAAGACGCATTTATGGAGAGCTTCCAGAGTGAGCCGACGGATCTCCTCGTGACTCAACCACATAGGTGAAGTGTGAATGTGCGGCAATTAATCAATGACATTGACTTACGTGGGGCTCCTTCGGCCATTTCAATGGCGGTGATTCCCAAGGACCAGATGTCACTCTGGAAAAGAACCAGGGTGACACTAGAGCCTGTGACTTTCAAATCCTCATACAAACGCGCGCACACACACACACACACACACACACTACAGAGCTGTTGTTACCCTGTAGTCGTAAGTCGAGTCGGGGTTCTCATCGCAGGCAATGACTTCCGGCGCCATCCAGTAAGGCGTACCAATGAAGGTGTTTCGACGCCCCACAGTCCTGTCCAACTGAGCACTAACTCCAAAATCAACTGGACACAGGAGGTGAAACATATTGAGCATATACTCCGTTCAGTTGCAAATGATCAAGCAGTGCTGTTTTTCTTCATTTTCCGAATGAGCCAATACAATTTTCAGTCACTAAATATTTTTGATCATTCACAAATATATTGATTGACTTCGAGAATACGGGGGCATTTTATTATGAATGATGAAATGGAGAAAATCATTTTGAAAGATTTCAGGTACTCGAAAGGGGCCTACCACTCCACGTTACAAGATTATGTATTGAAAAATGGATTACTGTCCTTGACAATGTTGATGGCTCAACAAACATGCTGGTTGTTTGGTTTTCTCGAAAGTGATGGTTTTGGAAATGCGAGGTTTGGACCCAAAGCGAGAAATATGCAAAAACTTTCACAGAAAAAAAATATCCCATTCTTCTTTTTTAAACTGAAATCATTATTTGGGAGATGCTGAATACATCGGCGAAGCACTTTCAAGCATACCAAGTTTGACCTCTGCGTTCTCTGTGAGAAGAACATTCTGGCCCTTGATATCTCGGTGGATGACTTTATGGGCATGAAGGTGGGAAAGGCCCTGGACACAGAGAAATAAATAGGACAAAATATTGGTACAACCAAGTGATGCATTTAAACGCTTCAAAATTCTACTGCTTTTTTAATTTATTTATTTTTAATCCTTGTACTCCAAGCAGTTTATTTGCATTTATAGTGATGGTAATTGGCAATTTTTTTTCTGCAACTATAAGGACATTCATTCATTCTCCAAAATGCTTATCCTTAATTACCGTATTTTCCACACTATAAGGCGCACCTTACGGTTTAGCTATGCTAAAGGGAATACAATACAATACAATACGATACAGCTTTATTTATATAGAGCTTTCACAACCGCTGCAGCTGAAAACAAAGTGCTTGAGAGAACATTTAAAATGCTACATCAAAGAAATCTGAATATTGATCCATATATAAGGCGCACCGGATTATAAGCCTCACCGTCGCCTTTTGAGAAAATTGAATGCTTTTAGGTGTGCCTTATAGAGTGGAAATACGGTATATTACAATGGTAAAATGTTGACAGCTCACTAAAAATGAAGTCTGCAAAACCATTTTTAAATGTAAAAAAAAAATCACTTCCTGATGCTGGATGGTTTCTAAAACAAATAGTGACAGGTGGTCGAATAAAGTTGTTAAGCCTTGTATAACGTGAGTGTGTGTATATTAAACAATATTTCATTGCAAGTGGGTCTGTGATTCCCACTCCAAGAGATAAAGCAGCCAAACGATGGTGCAGAGTGTAGCCACCTGTTTGCGGCGGCTCGACTGGCGTGATCGTTATTTCTCACCCTTAGGATTTCCCTGCAGATGTACGCGATCCAGTCCTCCTTCAGAGAGCTGCCCTTTGTGTTTTTCACCAAATCAGTCACCGAGCCGGCCCCGCAGAACTCCATCACCAACTGTTGATATACACAAACATTATTGAGCGCGCGCCAATCACAACCTCGTGCAAATAATAAACAACAGACCCAAAGCTGGTCATCGTGTCCTGGTGGGCTTTTCTTGACGAAGGCACCGTAATATGTGGCTATGTTGCGGTGGTGACTGTATTTTTTCAGCATGTTGATTTCAGCTTTGATCTCCTCCTCTTCCTCTTCTGTAACATCCATCACCTTGATGGCCGCGAGCTGGCCCGTCTTAACATGGCGGCCCTGATTTGTACGACACAATGAGATATTACATTTCAAACATTGCATTTTTTTCCCCCAAGACATAGCCAAGTAAGTGTAAATAATCACCGTGGAAATAATTCTGCTTTATCAGCAGCGGTGTCGTCGCTCACTGCCAAAGCTAATTTTACATTTCACAATGAGGGGGCTTACATTTTACAGACACAGAATACAAGAAACTCAAACTCAAACATTAATGCATGCTGGGAGCCAGAATGGGAATTAATTTCTCAAACGTTCACCATGTATGACACTTTTTTTCCCCAACACCATGAACTTGATTTATTGTGCTCGTCACCGCTAACAAAAAAATGTTTCTACATGAGCCCTCACCTTGTATACCTGCCCATATGTCCCATTGCCGACCACCTCAACCAGCTCAAAAATTCCTGCAGGATCCTGTGGAGTGCACAAAAACATTCACAGGTCACAAAGCTTGCAGAAATATTAAGACACAGAGACATGTTTGGAGAGACATCAGCACAAACAAATTCAAATTTGTTGCATGTATTTGGCAACAATGTAGTGACATCATTATACCATCAGATACAGGAGTCACTGATTGGATGTGTTTCAATCATGACTGCGAAATATGGCTTCACTCTTGTGAGCACAAAGTTCCACCTGCACAAAAACACGACGGAACCATTCCAGTCACAAATTCAAACCAGCTCTCCACAATTCTATTGATCAACGAGAATACATAATTCCTTTATTATTACTTTACATTTAATTTTAGTGTGGCTGTTTCATTAAATGTGGCATCCTATGGAAAATTTGATTTATAATTGCTTGTATAAATCGAGTTGGGTCTCCGGAGTGCTTTCCTAATCATTGACTGTGAAATTAAACAACCAAGAACATCTTTTGTCATCTGCCTATTTTCGAAAATGAGTCGGCGAGCGATATAGAATGTTTTGAATTGTCTGCATTATGTACAGTACAGGGTTAGGGTTAAAATGGCCAATGGGTAAATAACTTTGCACAAGCTCCATTCATTTAAATTCTGGATGCAGAAAGATGAAAGTCCCTTCCTCTGAAGGGAATCCCAGAGTCTCGAGATGTCCCCAATTATAAAAGGTTGCTACATTTGTTGCTTGTCGCTTAAAGGGGTGATTCAAATCAACACCAGAGTGGATATTAGATACGATTAAACTTTTCATGGTTTGTTATGCTTGGTAGGTCAGACTAATTTTAAAACAACATCAACGTCGACATTTTAAATTGTGAACAAACGTGTAATTTGTCTTCTTCAAAATGAAATAAAAATGATTCGTCCACAGTATTGTAGAGCATACCGTGAGGTTTGTACCTTCGATGTGACAAAACAGCAACTTGTTTGTGGATTTATTTTTTTATTTATTTTTAATGAAAATGACTATTTCTATTCTTCAAATAATCTATCACGGTCAGCCATTATAGAAACGATTCACCACCAGTGGAATATTTTTAGCTGCTTTTAATCAGATGACCGTTTACATCACAACAT
Organism: Hippocampus kuda; assembly: GCA_901007745.1. Taxonomy (NCBI): domain Eukaryota; kingdom Metazoa; phylum Chordata; class Actinopteri; order Syngnathiformes; family Syngnathidae; genus Hippocampus; species Hippocampus kuda. The sequence goes on along the minus strand of CAAKHF010022694.1, from coordinate 224,390 downwards.
CTTTAGCCTAACAAGCTGAGATTCATTTCTAACCGTGAAGCGAATGTTTCTCCCTTTGATCGCAAAAAGCCTGATCAGCATTAGCAATTGGCCAAACTGTTATTTTAAACATCAGTAACGGTCTTGAAATTCACAGCGCATTTCATTTACATCGAAATCGTTTGATCGCAATTTCCTTGCCAACCCACTTACCCACTATGGCTTCACACAAGCTTTAAATAGCGGGCAGCAATCTGGATGCTAAGACGGTGATTTTCTTTGGTGATTTTCTTGATTTGTTCATTTAAAGTTTCGCTGACAACAAATTTACGCGCCACAAATGAGTCTCTCAGTCCGAATTCAAAGCGCAACTCTCTCCCGAGGGAGACGGAGGAGAAGTGACAAGCAGATTCACTTTTATGCTATTTCAATATGGCGTGAGGATGTGTGGATGGTGAGACTGCTGCTTTGGGTTTAGAACGTAATGCATGACCCTTCCGGCTTTCATGCGTTTCCAATGGCGGCTTTTCTGCTTCCAACAACACAGAGAGAAATTTCTCCTGAGAGAGGAAACATTCCTGGGAAAAATAAGATACATACTTTGATAGAGCAGGATATATAACTCCAGCAAACATTCCTGACTGATGAAAGTATGGTAGGTACAATGCCGACTGAAGAAGTGGAACCATACAAGGTAGAGGAGAGAGACACATAGAGGAATAGAGGAAAATAATGTAATGACTGTGTGGGTGGGCGAAGGCGGAGGCGCCAGTCACCCACGTCCAGCACAGAGAGTAGGATGAGAGGAATGGAGTGATAGAAGAGGAGGGGTACAGTTCTGCTCAAGGAGCAGCGCTGGAAGCACAGACACTGCCAAACAAATGGTAGGCAATGACTGCAAAAATGCAGGGAAGCGTTAAATCCGATGGCTCTCCGAAGGTGCGAGCTACAAGTATGCTGACTCAAATCATGACAAACGACATCACTCGTGACATTTTCGTGGCTTTTGTATACTCTCATAGTCTATTTCGATTTCATGCAGTGATTCGCTAGCTAACAGCCAGAGTGATCAATCGTCACTGATAGCTCACACCATTTTGCATACTGCAATCAAAAAAGTTACACAAAATTATGTCAGATCATTCGTTTCCCCCTCACATTTCCCACTTCAAGAAGTATTACGAACCTGAGTAGGTATTTCACATAGTCACATGTATAACACGTTCACATGCTGGATGTTGTAGCAGCATATTTTGGCCAGCATGTGAAAAAGAACAAAATAAATATTTTTAATTTAGGAGTCACTGTTGCTCCTTCTGTAGTGTGCTTCCCAAAAAATATTGTGGCTGACCCAAATCACAAAAGTGCAGCTTCACACTAATTGTAACAGATGCAGCATATCCTTTGAGACAGCCGCCACCAACCAGTACAGAACGGAGGAAAACTGATTTCATTTGCAAAAGCTTTGATTGGAGCACAAGGATCAGTGGTGACTGGAATAGAGACGCAAATGTGCTGTTAAAAACAAATGCTGAATCAGAATGTTTTGATTCCAGTCAGAACGGGTTAAGCCAAAACAATCAGGCTAACTGGTGCCTAGTTTACAGTGTTATTTGTCTCTGAGTTGCTACGATTGGCAGTGCATGTCATGTGTAAAAGTGCACTGGAGCATTAAATTCAACTGTTAAGCAGTCAGTCGATAAAGTTCAGCAAGTTAGTGTATCAACACTTTTGTTCACTCACTGATGTCATCTGACCCTGTCCAAGCAAGGAAGACAAAATATGAACATACCCAGGTTAAGTTAGTGCTAAGCTCGCAGCTGGTAGAATGCAAACCGATGGATTTGGTTCAAAAGAAGTCCCTGAGTTCTACCGTAGGCCTGTGTACAAAGGATCCTGGAGGCTGAAATAAGTTATTTTAAACTAAAAAGGAAAACATTTCCATGGGTTGACATGGCTGTTTGCGTGTCAGTACACACTCTCATATGTTTTCAAAAAATGAATAAAGGGCTTTGGATAGCACAGCTCAGATAAAGCCGATGTATTTTTCAGCCAAAGAAAAGCTAGAAACCCATTCAAGTTGAATTGGGACTCGCTGATTAAACAGTAAACAAATAGCGATGGCGGATATTGTGTGTGAGTCTGAGCTCTAATACCGTTCATTTAATCATTTAAAATAATGAGTTGTAATTGAAATTTAAAAAGGCAGAGAACAAGACACTGTAGCTAATAGTGTGCACTGATAATTTGAATACTATGTGTGTGTCATGACTATTATGCTGGTTATTACATTACAATAATGCACAATACAGTACTGAAATCCCCAGTTACAATGCAAATATGCCCACTTGAGAATTGCATCACAGCAACCCAATTGCATGTGTAATAAACTCAAGTAATTGCTATCTTTGGCATGCAAATATGAGCATCAGCTACCATAATCAACTGCGAAATGGCTAAGTGATCGTGCATTTCAAAACAAAGGCTTTTTTTTTCAGAATGACAGTGTGAAATGCCATGTGTGGCAATGCATGATTCTCTCAGCATGGGACTGATGTAGTTCGTTCTGATGATACCAGTGCTTGCAAGATTTCAGTTTTTTTTTAAGTTGACACTAATGTCATTCAAATTGATCTGACGATGACTAGTCGTTGATGTCTTTGGTATTTTTTTCATGACAAGCAACAACAACCCTCCTGGAACACTTTGCAACATACCTATGCAAACATTCTTTGAGTATGTATACTATTCTTGACATTTTTGTTTGCTGATGCGCTGCGATATTTTTTTCTAATATAAAACATGTACTTTGTCGCGATAAAAGTTGTAAACACTAGTCTACAGAGCATACGTAATCTGCATGCCCTGAGTCAATAGTTTTAGGCAACGCTGCAGTCGCCTGTTGCAACTAAAAGCACCAGGCCAGACATAGGGTGATGCTAGCCACAACTTTGATTGCGTAGGTGTGTATGGGTCGCGCTTGTGCCATAAATCAGCAGTTCCTGACACACTTGAACGTTGTGCTCTGCAATGACCTCGATCATGGATATAGTGCAGCAGGAGTCTATAAGCGCTAACAGCGCTGGTGTACTCACCCTCAGAGCTGCCAGGTCGATGTCATCCAGGCTTCGCGTGGGGGCGTTTTCAGACATGGCTGGCCAAACTTGCAACGTTAGCTTGACAAGTTAGCCAGATTTTTCCCAAGGAGCACTTTGAGGTTGTGAAGATGGCACCTTTGGTGATGTTAAATGGATGCAATCGGCAGTCCAGTTTGCTGAAATCGTTGCAGCGCTCAAAGGATCAAACAAATCGCAGTTTCGAGCACGCAGCTGGCTAGCTCGATGCAACTCTCGGCGACACCTCGGAACGTCGTCTTGTCAAATAAAATAATAGTTCACGTCGAGCTAAACCACGGCCAACGTAACGACATATATTTTAACAAACTTTTACTGTAAAACGGCCATAGGCGCTCTTCGAAGAACGACCAGCTTTTCCAAGCAGTGCACCCCCACTGTCGAACACCTTGCTGCGTTCATTTTATCAAAACGTCTTCGATTCTTACTGACATATCAGGAGTGTTGTCATGGGAGGCATTTCGCGGGTAGAGGAGAAAAGATGGCACCACTGTATTGTTCTTGATGACGAAGTATAACGAAAAAAAAAAGCCAAAATACGCAGCGTTTTTATTTTACGAACGCAATGATGTGATGGCGCCCGAGTCCGTCAGCACCGCACCAAAACCGCCTATCAAATTGTCAGCATTATCCTGAAGTAAATATCCCCGAGGGTATTGTTGCAAATGTCTCTCAAAGCGTTTGCGGTTGTTAAACTTCCGAAATACCCAAAAATTGTCGTTCCGAGGAGACAGGTGGGTGCGATCAAATCAGCTTTGACTTTAGCTAATGCGGCTAAGACAGCAGGCTAAACAGTCTTTTCTGTAATAAACTTTCCTTCTTTCATTTTCTGTGTTGACAGTCGCGCCCAGCGATGCCAACCTTTCCGGAAAAACACAGACAAGCAGGCGGGCGGTGTGTTCTGGACCAGCCCCCGCAACACTCAATCTAGACCGGGCCCTCGATTCTTTAAAGTTGCGCGTCGCCTTCGTCTCCACCATCCAGACTGGACCACTCGGTACTGCCAAATCCAACAATGCGGTATATCGTACGCCGCCTCAAAACACCGTCTGACGGGCAAACTTATTATTTCGCCATGTTTCGCTTCCAAGTGCCTCCTCCCACGCCGAGTCTCGGTACGTGCAGCTCAGCCTGGGCATTTGTGAGATTGTGTCGATGATTGGCTGCGGGCGAAACTCTTCAAGTGTTTGCGTCTCTGTGGGTGGCTACGGTAAGCTACCAGGAACAAACGAGCGCAATGCAACGTGACGTCATCATGACACATTGTCATATTTCTCTACGGTTGGATGACTTTTCGATGTTTCTCAACCTTTATCGCGCCAAGGCCCATATTTAAAAAACAAAATAAATCACAGCACATCACCAAAATAAAAGGAAGTCCTTTTTTTTTTTTAAACACAGGTCACTGATGTACCTTCTGCCAACTGGAAAGCATTTCCTTGATGTGCTCATCACTACCTGTCGCTGGAAAAGATAGAGGAGCAAAGATTGACAGCTTGATATGCATAAATCGTAAAATAGTTTGTAACCACTAAGCTTATACTTCATAAAAACGAAACCTGCTCTAACATCTAATTAAACCTGAGTTAAATTAATAAACAAAAATAGAAAAAAATTAACGACAATGAAAAATCCCAAACTACTGCAACCTTGGTAATCATTGCATTTGAACAGTATTTCCAACGTTTATCGAGCAAAGACGCATTTATTATATTTAAAAAATATATGGCACGCCACAAAACTAAAATGTCAACAACAAAAAAAAGTAAATACAATGCTGAAACAGTGATGAAGTAGTGGAACCGTATTAAATTGTCACTATCAGTCACAGGTACAGATCAGTAGATTTTTATTTTTTGCTGTAAATAAACAACTTTCACCTGATGAACTATCACGGTGCACCTATCTTAACAGTGGCTGGGAATCACTGGGTAAAAAACACAATCAGTTTCAAACACAAGCACAGAGAAATTTTATTCAGCTATCACCCATTTTTCTGTTGCATTTGCTCAACTTTGCCTCCCTTGGTGTCGCCAATTAAATCAGGCCTGTGTGTGTGTGTGTGTGTGTACACAGTATACTGGACCCTGAGCATGAGTGACACAATTCATTAGGCAGGAATAACCAACACAGAGATGTACAATCATAAAGCATATGATGAGAAAAGCACGATAGTAATACATTTGTGAAATCTGGTAGTGAAAAGTTTTGGTTAGTGCAATAAAATAATCATTGTAGAAAACATTTGAGAAGGTCACTTGTTAATATATATCACAGCCATGTATGAGGAAGATGTAAGAAAAACCCGTTGTACCCAACAAAAGCAGCACTTCTGAGGTGCTTCACAAAGAACGACACCCGTGGGTGTTGACTTGTGTTTATGGTGGTAATGATTCAGGCACTTCACATTGTAGTCTGTCCAATATTGCTGGTTTTGTTAGAGGCTTGTGCACATCAATTTCGTATAGCAAATAGATACATAGCCAGCTTTTTGCAGACACTTATTGTACAGTTAAATGAGGAAACTATGGTAATAGGCTACTTAATCTGCTTGACAATAACAGTGAGAAGTAGCCTAGCACGAGGCTCAATGGAGTGGAGTATAAAGGTGTGAATCATCGACTTCAGTGATTCCCAACCGGTGGGCTGTGAGAGTTCTCACGGTGTGCTGCGGGAAATTACCAAACTTAATTGGTGAGAAAATTATTTATTAAGAATGAATAATGTATCTTTGTCTATCCATGCCAGCAACTTATAGTGACAGAAAGAGCAAATAACTGATCTTCTATGAGATGGAAAATGTATGAAATTGACAGATGTATCCTCTTTTTGTGAAAATTTTGTTTGGTGGTGTGCCGTGCAATTTTTCAAACTTAAAATATGTGCAATGGCTCACTAAAGGTTGGGGATCACTGACAAAAAAAAATAGGGACATACATTTTCATACAGAGGAGAAGATGAGACACATCTCATGATAATAGAGACTTAAAATCCATCACAACAAGCACACTTTGTCTGCAAACAGGAAGCATCATTGAGTGCACCCTCTGGAAGTACTAGAGTGTTTCTAAATCAGCACCTGGAATGTTTTCTTGCTGCATTTGTTCAGCTGCAAGACTTTTCTAGATTGGTCAATGACAGTCTAAAAATGACATGGCTATAAGAAGCTTTAACTGGCTAGACTTAAATTTTTAGAGCACATTTCTGCTGCCCCGCGCTTCACTACAGAAATCGAAAGGTTAAGTACATTACTTACAAAGACTATTTGAGCAGTGTTATGGTAAATGTGACATACTATATTGCAACTGTTTTGTGGTTATATGACGATACCATTGAAACTCTACGACTACTCAGTAGTGTACACAGATAACGTGGAAGGCAAATGGACACAGAATTGTAGAGTCCAAATGGGAATCAAGTAGCTCAAGAAATCAAACATCCACGACTTTTTTTTTTTTTTTTTAGTCAGAGTGAAGAAGATGGTGGAATGTCCAAGATGAATCCAACAATTTATGTAGTGGCTATAGTGCCATAAAGGGAAGTCAAGACAAAATTTTCATTACAATAATACTGTATGTTCTATCCTCTCCCCACTAGTCTAAACAGACTAGAATTGTGTTAGTGGAATATGAAGAAAGCATTTTTGTCAACTGTGGGCTTGTGACTCTTTTGTGATGAAGGGCGAGATAAATACATTTGACTTGACATTATGCGTTATCTTTAATACTGTATTGATATTCATCTTTGTGAAGACAAGACACTGATCATGTCAATGATTTCTCCAATAACAGAAAAAACCTCAGTCCCATTTTTAAATGATCACTTCTAAACTAGAAAATCACAATGTCCTATTACTGGGCTATTTCTAAAACAGCCCCACGGGTAGATTTTTGCCGCTTGCTTCATATTCCACAAATGCAATATTAATCAGAATACCATGTTTGGGTGAGTGGGACTGCATAGAACATACAGTATTATTGAAGAGAAAATTTTGGACTTGGATACCCCATTAAAACAAGCAACAGTAAATCTGCAAACATCTGAATGAAAACATTTAAAACACGAATTGCACTTGCATAAGTGGACACATCTTATTCCCACTTGTATCACCCAGTCTTTCTCTCAGCTAATAGCCTGCAATTTTTTTTTTTTATCCATCTCCATAACAACCACAGTTTTTCTGACAGATTTGCTGGCAATGTACTGAGAGGTGAAGCCTCGGAGGGAGAGTGAGACACAGAGAAAGAAACAGGGAAGACCCAACCATCTAAAAAAAATGCTCCAATAAATGTACAGTACACTTTGTACTCAAATCATGTGAGATGAATTGTGAACATAGTAAAGCGGATGCTTTAAGAAAAAAACCAACTGGCCAATGTCAATCAAATAGTCTCACACCGTGACAGTGATCAAATCTACATTTCAGTGGTCAATGTGAACAAGGTGACAAAGTTGGATTTTCCTCACCAGTAAATTGCCATGGCTGCCGACATTTACTACGAGTCTATTGTACGTAAAGTTAGCTGTAACTGATTCCTCAACTGGTACCTCGAAATGTGAATGGGCTGTTCTGCAGCTATGTCCACAGCCAGACAGGGGCCATGCCCTCTCTGGTGTTCAGTGGAGGCAGCAGGTTCTCTTCACACAAGAACTTCAAAGGGAAGTGGACCAGCAGTCCTTGGACTGCCTTGAGCTCCTCCCTGGCCTTTTCGGGGTCTGTGTCACTCAGGCGCTCCTTGCTGGTGTACTCCTTCAGCTCTTGCAGATTGTGGACAGAATCACAAGGTAGGCAGCCGAAGACCTGAACCCCCGGCAGCATAGATTGTCAAAAGAGTGAGATGTGAGATACAATGAAATGATTGTTATGATTGTAGAACATAGCACAGAAGTCTCGTAGTCATCCACAGGACAGTTTTCATCATAAAAACATCTGTGGATACCTTGTTGTAAATAGTGGCATTCATTTTGGCAGCAGAATTCCACATCAAGAAGAACAAGTCATCACTGATTGGATCATCAATATTGAGGCTGGGATTTGAAGCAGCTCCAACAAGAACACTAAAAAGAAGAGAAACAGTCAGTGAAGATAGTCAGTCGGTATTTTGGAGGATCACATTGTGTCCCCTGACCTGAAGCACTCTTTGCGCAGAGCAAGTGTAAGGGGTCCTGCTTCGTACTCCTCCCCTCCCATGATGGATGGGATCCTTTCTTCGTCTTCCACAAACACTGCCAGCTCACTGTCCCGGCTCCCCAGCATGCTGCGATCATTGATGTTGGCTGATCCTGGAATCCAAATGGGGTGTACAAGCATTTCCTGAGAAATCAGTCATCTCATTTTTAAATATGACTCATGAACAGGTAGCAACCATAACCATATGCTGTAATTATTTTTCTCGTTCTGTAAACAAGGTGATTTATTCAAATTAAAAAAGTAAAAATAAGCATGGTTATCTAGACTGGAGTATTTAAGTTTTTTTTTTTTAAAAATGGATTTATTATCCAATATGACAGACCCTCATCCATTTCTCTGTCATTTTTACTCAGTGACATCATCACTCGGCATTCATATGCAGTCAGGTGATTTCTGCCTATCCAATTAAGGTAATGACACAAAGGTCAAAATGAAGCTCTGACTTTGAACTTGAAGGTGGTGACTCACCAATTATATAGCAGCGGTCATCTGCGATGAGGGTCTTGCTGTGAACATAGATGAGCTCAGTGACAGGCGACTGCGAGAGCTCCGCTTTTGTCCTCAGGCCACAGACTGTGATGTACTCTGTCCACTTGTCCTCCACTGGGAAGCACAACAGAATCGCATTGACTTATTTGGCATCACGCTCGGACAACTTCCCGCTTGAATACATACTGTAGTTAGAATGAATGTCAAGCAGGCGAAGAATGAAAATGGAGACAGACTGGGCAGATACCTAAGAGCAGTGCCTTTGTTTAAAGGGGCAACACAAAAGAAAGAGAGAAAGAGGTTACAAGCGGACAGGTGCAGCTTAATGATGTGAGATGGATTGAAGAAATTAGAACACAAGAAGATAAAATAAAATTTAAAAAAAACACTCACTTTCGCTGAGTCTTGACAGGATGGATTGTTCCCCCCGACATATAGTCCTATGACACAAAGAATCATTTCAAACTGGATTTTTTTATGTCCTGTTTTAATTGACTGAGAGATAAATCTGAATTTTTGGCCTTTTCCGAGCATGGTTCAGGTTTACAGGGCAGCACAGGCATCATACAGTATATATCAATCTTATTAAATTAGCATCTGCTACTTTAGTACGACTAAATATAGGTCACACACTACTGGATAACTGGGCGTTTGATGTCTCAGCATTTGCGGACTGAAGCTTGTCGTCGTGAATGACAAACTTCAATGAATATCAACCAAAAACATCTCGGGAGGGATCAGAAATTCTGAAAACAGACGTACCTGTGAACGGGCTGAGTGCAGAATAGGAGATAAAAGAAGAGATGAAAAAGGCTCTTACCTGTAAGTGAAGTGAAGAATGGCTTGGATCGCATTTCCCCCTCCGGTACTGATGTCTCCCTCAAATCCAGGCAAAAGTGGGATCACCACAAACACCCGATATTTCTTCTGCTCTCTGTAAGAAAAACAACGAGTTGGTGCTCTTATCTTTTATTCGATTAAAATTAATTGTATCCACTTTTTGGTGTATTTTATGGCGTTTTAGGTGCTTCATTTGTATGCTTCATAAAACATTGACAGAATAATTATTTAACATACGTTCTTATATGATTTGTTTTCGATCAAAATACAAGGCGTTGTTACAGCGGGCAGACCTGTAAGCACGGAGGATTCGGTTCACAATGGCATCGCCGATTCCATTGTGGACCGTCTTGCCATCGGCGCAGCTGATGAAGAACTGGTTCTAATGGTAGCAAAAAGCAGATGGCAGCTCAGTGTGAGGCAAAGACTTAAACCGGTAGCTTGCTGGCCGGCGCGGTTGCATTCGTACTTTCATACTCCGTCAATATTCGACTCACACAGTCTGTCACGAACATGAAATGAAGGGGAAGGAACAATTTTGCTTTGTGAGTCAACACCAAACACTCCCACTTCCAAAGGCCACGTTACCTTTTGCATAGGTTGTACTGGTTTTTAACATGACAATGTCACGGGAATACTGCGATGCATGCTGCCGTGTTCAGTCACCGATTACAAGACATGCGTTTGTTACCTCGATGTAAATGAAGTGCTGGCTGTTCTCAATGGTATGGATGTAGGCATTGAGGATTGAGTTCTCACAAGTGCCAGTAGACCACCGATCCGCAGAACGCAACACCTGGAAAAAAATGGTGCGTAAGCGTCATAATTTCGCAATAATTCAGTTAAGAGATCCAAAGGTGATGCTCATTACTAGACAACATATTTTCTTCTGGATGATTAGAACAGTTAAACAGTTAGAGCGTCCCATGATCCAAACCGATGGAAACTGGATGTGCTTTTATAATAAGATACATAACGTTGTTATTTCATCTTGCCAGGTGTACAAACCAGGAAGCAAATAGATTGCAGCCCCAGCTCAAGGTTATTGACTCCTGAAAACAGTTGAAACATTACCCGAAACCTGGACTCTATAGTTGTAGGGAAGCTGGTTCAAGTTACAGGCAAATACCCACAGCACAATAAGTTACTGACACGTGCTCGACGGCCTCTTCTTTTCTTGCTACCTGCTTTACACGGCTCTTGTACCGTCAATGTATAACGGAAGTGTTACTGAAAAAGGCTTGCCATGAACTACATGCACAGCAAATCCCATTGAACATGGAACAGATCAGTCTGCATTTCTTTCCTTTTCGGTTTCCTTCAACGTTTAAGTTTCGCGAAAGGCTGAACACTGTTCCCGAGTAACTCTGCTGTAAATGGTGTTCAGATAAAACTGACAAAGTGTGGGAACAAGCTTCACCACAAGGGGGGAAGAGAATGCATGCTTAGGATAAAGTATGGATTTGTCAGGGCTTAAGAACCACAATGCAAAAACAACTGAACCCGGCAGTGATGGAAAGTTACATGCAAGAAAGGAGCGGCAGCAGAGCCCCCTCGACAAAAGTTCTACTAACTTTGGCATTACTGTGCTGTGTGAATGCTTGAAAAATTACAGCATCAAATAAAACGTTGACTTATAAGATCTTGCTTGCTAAGATTTGTTTGCCAATCGACATTGACTAAAGGTATGGGAGAAAATACTATACCTGCACTTTGGCCTTCTTGGATCCAGGCACCGTGAAAGACAGTTTGTCAGCAGAACAATGAGATTTGGGGAGCAGGTAGGGGTAAAAATCGTCCTTGTACTTGATTTTGAAGATCTGCCAAGACAGCAAATAAAAAAGCCAGGTCATTTTGACCTTCCCCTTAAAAACAACATCCAAAAGCTCGGTGCACTGCATAATTAACAAAACAAACAATTATGCAAATGATGGACCCTGCTTTAGTTAACATTGTGAATCGCAGTCACAATCTCATAATGACCCTAAATACAATAACATGGGCCTAATTTACACCTAAACCAGACTGTTATTTCTATGTTCCCTGCAATTTTCAAATTTAAAAAAATGATGGGGATTTTAACATACTTAATAGACAAGTGTTACAACACTTTCCAGAGCTAGTTTACCTAAATATAAAGTCTTTAGCAAAACATTTTACTTCCAAATTTATGGGAACATTTCTATTGCAACATGACTGTGTCTCTTCCAACTAACTTTACATCCTGTAGTTGTATGGCCAAATGTATCCGCACATTGACAAAAAGTAACACTCCCTTAAGTAACTTTGCCCATATTTGACCTTCGTGAAGTTCCAGCGCTGGATGAAGTGACGAGCCACATCCCTGGCTGCTCTGCCATGAAGAGCTGCCGACAGGTCGCGCCACGGCATGCGAGGAACTCTCGTACGGTCGATGTTATCTGAAAATATAAGAAAAAAAAATATGAATTCTTTTAGCTCCAGAGAGCTGTGTGTTGATTCCGTGCGGAGCTATACCTTCAAATGGTCTGTCCAGCTGGACCCAGTCTTTCCTAATAAAGTTGCTGTAGTCTTTGCCTAACCACAGTTTAGTGTTGCCTGTCAGGTCCACAACCTCCTGTGTTTGATTCTCGGATGGTTTTGGACCAGCCAAACCATTCTCCTGGTGAACATAGTCAGCAAGGGCCAACAGGAAGGGTAACAGAATGCAACCATCATGAATAATAGGCTCGATTACTGTCAAACCACACCAAAAAAAAAAAAAAAAGAGACTTGACACAGTCTTACATCCGTCCCTCCTTGCAGCTCCGTCACTTTCACTTTTCCAGCAGTGTCTGTTGAGTCAAGGTCAGTGAGCCGGTACTGGCTGTTGTCCCACCTCCCAAATGCCAGGTCGATCCCCCCGACAAAGGCTACAGTTTGGTCAATGGCCACCATTTTTTCATGGTGAGCCCAAAGGATCACCGTAGATGACACATGGTCAGGATGTCTCATTACCTGTTGAATAGAATTTAAAAAAAAAAAAAAACATACATTAAAAAATAGCTTTATTCTCTTATTTATAAATTTGGGTCAAAAGTTGACGCACCTTGATGTTTGGATGCATATCCATCAGAGTCCTCTTACTGTGCTCGCTATTGATGCCAAGTGCAAGCTCCACCTCTTTGTAAAGCAGAACACACACTTTGACTCCTTGGTCCTGCACGGGGAAAGTTTAAAAGTCGATGTATATATGAAATTGCAATTTCCTCAAAAAATGTGCAAATGCTCAAAAATGTAAAAAAGCCAGACAGAAATTAACTGAAGACTTGATACCATGTTAGTACCTGTACTAAATAGATGATGGACAGTGTTTATTCATTTACTCTGAAATTTGTCACACTTCACTACTAACACATTTACACAGTATTTGCTTTTGATTGAAGATGTTTAAAAAAAGTTTAGAGTTTACGAGAAAGAAAGACATAATACAAGAAAATTAAGATAAGCATCAGAAATAATACCCACAGCTTTGCGTTTGAGTACTTCATCCAAGCGCCAGACATTATCGGTGGCCGGTCTCTTCAGGAACACTTCAGGGCTAAGCCTGATATTATTAAAAATATCATATTTTAAGTCATGTAAGTATGATCACCTCAAAAAAGAAACTCTTTCTCAAAAAAATAAAATCCAAGCACTTACCACCAGTCTGTGATAAAAATTTCCTCTTTTGCTTGCTCGAGCGCATCGGCAAGGTCGGCAAAGTAGTCGCTCCCATTTACATACCTTCAACAATGACAATTCCTCACAAATGACATTCACGTTCAGATGAACGCTTGAAGACAAGACACTCTAGACAAAATACACAAGCTACCATTTAGTTAGTGTGTTGTCCCGTGGAGGAGCAAATCCATCGAAGCGTTGAACTTTCAGGAAATGGCAGGTTGCAGCTAGCCGGTTGATTTCATGACTCCACCAATGTGCTTGTCGATAGCTACTGCATTTGATGATCAGATTCCTGAAAGCAGCAAGTGGGAATCATGCAGCACACTTCTAGCAAGGAAAAAAGGATGCACATCCTTTCAGCAAACACAGAGCAGATTTACCGAGTGAAGTTGTCGATGCATACTCCGTATTTAGTGCCCGTGTAAGCACGGCCCACTTTCACGTTGAACTCGGGGTCGAAGAGCAAAACAAAGTTGATGTGTCCGTTTTCTCGGTTCATGTACATCAAGAAAGAATCTTTCACCACCAGCCACCGCCGTGACCAGCGGTAGCAAATCTGATGATGGCCGATGCAATTCAGACCTTGAACACGGTGACCCCCTGACCTCTTGAAGATGGGCCCTTCCCTAAGCACACGCGCAGCACAGTAAATGAATTACAGTCATTTCTCAGCATCCGTGTCCATCGCTTATCACAAAAATACAATAGTCGAAGGCTTACAAGCCTTTGGGCCCAAGATCTGTGACGAAGGAGAGAGCACCGACCGAGAGAAACTCCAGCTGTGGGTGGGGCGGAGAAGAAAACATGCTGTCTAGTTAGTCAAGATCATTTGAGTACACTGCACGTCTTTGTTTGTTTTTTAAATATTTTACCATGCTGTGGTCATTCCTACAGAACGTGTTTTCCAGCAGATCATTCAGGTGCTCTTCAAGGTATTTCTGCATCAAAGAAATAGAGTGTAAGTGCAATCAGAGAGCACAGATCTCCAGCATTTCCGTAAGGATAAAACTGTCAAATAACTATATCAGTCTGATCAAGGATTTAGCAACAATACAACAACAGAAGAAAGCTCCTGTATGTGCTCTCCTGTGTACGGTATGTCATATGACAGGTTTTTTTTCTGATACCATTTTGCTGGAGGTCCTTCTAGTCCGTTGATTACCGCGTAGGCTGGGCATTTCCTCAGACATGGCCCTCAGCTGTTGCCTTTCCTTTGCAAATCTGGAACAGACATTTGAATACTCACACAAAAACTTTGGACATTTTCCACTTAAAACAACCTGTCACTCTGACAAGGTTGATTTGCATAATCGACTGCACCGACCTTCCCAAAGGCATTAAGTGAATCATCATACGGTGGTTGTAAAGGTCTCGATGCAACTCCTGGAAGTGCTTGTGCTTCCTCTTGACCGTCCAGTGGAATTGACCATGGGTTAGCATCACTGTGTACAGGGTGCCGACATGGACCTACAGAAATGAAATAAATGTACACCTATCATTGCAATACCCAGATATCAAGCAGATATTCCCTCCAGGGATCATGAGCAGAATATAGATTGGTCGGATATGCGACTAGTTAGATTGAAGAAGAAAATGGATGGAGATGAGAAGAAAAACAAATCCAAGATTAACTGTATTTCCTCATATACATTTTATAAAATTATATTATAGTACATCCATCCATTCAGTAACTTGCTGTGGCGACCTATGATGGGATAAAGTCGATTTTATCTGAAATTATGATCACATGACCACAGACTGTATCTGACCACTACATTTTAAAATGGCGCCTAAAAAAATAATTTCCCAAAAGGAACTCCTTGCCTCTAATAAATGCAGTCAACTCTGCAGTTGAGTAAATGAATGCACCCAGTCACCTTTTGAGGAAATATGGTCAATAATTTTGATGCACATTCCAGTGCTTGTCATTCAGCATTCACACAATCACATAAGCACTGTACCTTAGAGCGAGTAGTGTATCTCTCTGTGTTATCCACTCGACATGTGATCGGGACGCCAGGTATCAAATAAGGTATACCCTCCTCCTTTAATTCTGGAAGATGATGTATCACACTAAATGGTCGGCCATCTGTTTGGAAAAAATAGAAATACAATTTCTTCTGATGCAGCAGTTCATTTGCTCAATAGACACTCAGTACCCCCGAAATAGCTCAGGTATTTCTTACCGGTGGTGGATAAGAGTTTGTCAATCTCGTCTCGTCCCAGAACGCGAAGATCATGAGAGAAGCGTCTTTTATCAAGGATTTGGGCTGCAGAGGCCTGAGAGGGTGGCTCAATCTCATCCTCTGGAGTGGCCATTGTAGATGCAAGTAACAGCTACACTGCTGCAAAAGACAAGCATGAAAAGAATTCATCAGCCAGTGCATGGGGTTCAGGCAAAATAGTGCACAATAGTTCCATAAAGGATCTGTCTGACAAGAGGCTTTTGTGAGAAACTGCAAAAGCTTTCAGGGAGGATAGAATCTGATTTCATCAAGACTTCTGGCAGTTTTCTTGGAGTCTGTGTGATCTCCGATTTGCCGGACCAAAGCTTAACAGTTGTCCATGTCACTTTCAACTTGAAAATGCTGGTGTGACAGGTTAACTGGTAGCCACCTAGAATTTCAGACAGGTCAGCAAGAGCATCGCTGGCGCCGGAAGCAGTTATTTGCCGCTTGGATCATCAGTGAGGAGGTTGGGGGGGGAACAGGATGCAGCTACAGAGCGGTAAGAGTGAATGAGTGAATGTGTGTGAATGCTTTTGTATGGGGTACGTGCATGTGGGTGGGTGTCTGCACGTTTCCTGGGAAACAGGCAAAGGAAATGGAGGGCCACTGTGCATATGTGAGTGAAAAGAGAGAAGTTGGGGGAGGGTAGTGAAAGTTTAGGCAGGAAATAAACAGATTTTTCCCTACACCGTTTCATTGGACTCAAAATTTACTGACTAGGACATTGTGAGTGTGCATTAGAGACCAGAATGCTACTTGGGTCAATTTGACACAACTTTCTAGGTCATTTTGTACAGAAGAACCCAAATTTTGGGCTATTTTGTGCAAAACAACCCAAAAGGTTTGGTCAAATTGAGTATTGGTCAGTGCCTTTTTGACCCATAATTGTTTCAATTCTCTGAAAACCTCCTGCCAACATTAGCATGAATTGACAGAAGGAAGAGACAATAAGATGTCTATACCATAACACCAAGTAAAGCACTGTCATAGTCAGAGGACAATGGATGCATTCATTGTGATCACTTCCTGTCTTGCTGCTCAGTATAATTGAAGCAATTATTAATTAATCGCCTAAAAAGAAAAAAAGATTCATATGTGACAAGTGAAAAGAATATGGCATGTCGGCAGTTGCGCAAAAGTGTAAATGTCTCCTTTCCTTGTGTCACCAACACTCAACCAGGAATACACTGAATGTTTCCATAAACTTGTTGACATGTGTCAAACCATCACAAAACTTGCTGACTTTCACATGGCCCAAGTGTTCATTAAAAAAAGGACATGGAAAATGAATTAAATATCATTATAACTAGAGCTGAAGAAATCATCAAATCCAAACCGACATCACAATGTAATAGAGCGACATTTTCAAATTGTAAAGCCTGTAGTTTTGTTAACAACACACATTGGAGGAGGACCTTAAAAATGATCGCATATTAAATATGGGAGCTGACGCAGTTCAATTACTTTTAAAAATCGTTCAGTCCTTCCTTAGTGCATCGTAACAAAAACATTCCACTGTGCAGGTGTACCTCGTGAATTGGTCGGCGGATAACGACTTGGTAGAAATTTCCCCGTGAATCATACCTCAACTCCACAATTTGCTCCACTTTTCGTTTTTTAATCCTTCCTAATGTTTTGAGTCAAGGTTAGATATCGTTGCCAGTGAACTTGCAAATGCCAAAAATCTGAATGTCGTCTCCACCCACCTACATTTTTTTGACAGCGATACATCCCCGAATAAAGTCAATGAACTTGGAGGGGGGGGCAGTGAGTGACTGAGGGTGACAGAATAATCATTGTTTTTTTTTACACCAGTACCGACTCAATAGTTAAATGTGCAGATTACACTGGCAATGATGCGACATATCGATGCAGTTAGCGTCGAGCTGAGGCCCAGCGGTGCCGTCGCCTTTTAATACTCACTCTCTGCTCAAAAGGAACACCAGCAGCTCAGCATTCTCGGCTCCTAAACATCCACGCCGACCTTAACTTAACCGTGTAGTCAGTCACACGTAAAGCCATTTTATCACCGCGGCGCAGCGTTTCATTCAAGACTTTGTCTACACTCGGTCCTCGCGTACGTTTTGTACACTTTAGTCCCCTCCCATTTGGCGTCCCTGAGTACAGCACCGCGGGGAGAGGAGAGGAGCACAAAGGAGAAATAGGAGTTCCTCCCTTGTCACAAGCGGGAGACATGACAGGACGTGTGTCAGGAGGACTGCACAATGATTTTGGTTTCAACCAGCTGTGTCACGCTCGCACCAACCAAAGCCACAATTTCACGATGTTGTGCCGCGACCACCAGAATTACATGTGTGTATATGATGCTCGACCGACAGGAAGAACTGTTTAGGCAGTTAGTTGCTCGAGGCCAGCCACGACTAGTCTTGTGGAGCAAGCTGTCACGCGCAAGCTGAGGAATGTGTGATTTATGACAGAAGGTAACACGAAGGTGCGGCTTGCGGCGACGTGAGTCACGGGAAGTATCGCGAGATTTCACAGATGGTCAACCCAGATTTGCAATCTTGAATAATATCCGTTCAAACTACGGCAGGGTGGGCATTTTATGGGCACATAGTGTATGATTCGATCTATTATTAGATTTGTCAATTTTTTATTTGTTTATTGGCAACAATGCAATCCTAAAATAATTTTTTTGAGTTAGTGTTGTCCTTTAGAATCTAGTTATGTAGGAAGGAGTTGCTTCTGGGATCAGGAGCTCTTCCTAACGTCACTTAAGCAAATTGACAGAACTATTTGCTCAGGCCCCTGTCAGTCAGGGGCCCTAGAATCGCTCTCTATCCCTCCTGCAGGAGTAGGATGGGCCAGGGAAACGTGCGTCTAACTATGTAATGTAGTTATTTTTATGACCACAGGGAGGCGGCCAATACCCTAAAAACACGGACATGTTGCAAGCATCAAATTCAAAATAAGTGAATAAAAACAGTATATTAAATTTTTTTTAAAGGATCCGTTTGAAAATTTCATATGTAAAGTCTTCAATTGAATATAGGTTGAAAGGGATTTTCAAATCATTGCATTCTGTTTTTATTTGCGTTTCATTCGAAGAGAGTTTTGTTCTGATGAAACCCTTCAAGATAAAATGTATTTTCCGGTTGAGAAACAGGCGTTACAAGGGTCCTCAGCGAGTCATAATGCATGTATTCAATTATTTATTTAGAAAACATAGCACAATGACATCAAGGCATTAGCTCCCCAGAATAAATCTTCCTCCTACAAGATATCCTGATAAATAAGTTATCATAAGAACAATAAGGCTTTGATGAATTGGCTGGCTCAAGATCCACACCCACGTTCTTCAAATAAGACATAGTACTGCAAAGAAAAACTCAGTCTTTTTCAGAGATGGTGGTAAGGCGTTGAGTCAATAAAGGCCCACACAAACAGGGCAACATTATGATACAGTCTAGAAAAAAACAAAACTATGAACCCCTCCCCCCACTAAACTTTACCATGTACCACCTCATACAACATTAAGAATGTATTGCTTTAATTCATACCGCAAACACAGTATATGTATAAAACTTGCATGATTTGTATGATGATGACAATGATTTAAAATGTTTTAATGAGACCTGACCTGTCTAAATAACTCCCATCGAGATGAAGATCAAGGTCGCAAGTCTGCCTGGAATCTCAGGGGCTGTGCTGTGATGCGATGTTACATCTTTGAAAGTAAATTGAAGCCATGTGCATATCACTACCATCATCCTCTCACAAGCATTTTTTGAACTTTTGGGAAGTCTCAGGTTCGGGAGAATCGAATTGTTCTTTTTTTAAATTTTATTTTACTTTGGGGCATATTTTTTGTTCTCTCCAGGAAATGGCCATTCGGGCGCCCTGTTGAAATGTCCCGTTAGGAAGATCCCCACTGTGCCGATGATGAAAAGAAGAATGGCAGCCCAGAAACACACCTTGTCGATCATCTTCCCGATCAGTACCCAGCTTTCAATTTCCTAGATTTGGAATCAAAATACGATTAATTTAAAGTAAAAGACAAAACATGACAGAAAGACATACACTCATGCTCTGATCATGAGAAAAATAACACTTACAGAGCCGATGTTATTTTGTTGTCTTGTGGTCTCTGCAATGAAGTTGCAGGCATCCACACATTGCTTGATCTCGGGTGCAGCTTGAGCTAAACTCTTGTACAGGTTGGCTGTCGTGTTGGCGTCAATGCCATCTACTCGAGGGAAGCAGACATCAAGATTTTAGACAAATATTTCACGATCAACTTCCATGCGTAACAGATGCTCAGATGATTGGTTGGAAACTGCGGATTTCTCACCGTTCGCTTGCATCAGCCCGTGCTTCTCTTTTTGCTTGTCAAACATCATCTCACTGCGAGGCTGTTTGAGCACATACTCCTCTGCTCTCTGCATGAGGCC
>CAAKHF010022694.1:189350-199918 GCA_901007745.1 Hippocampus kuda | reverse complement strand
CAGTGTTATGCAAAGGTGTACTTTTACAATTTTATAGACAAATGATACTATTTATAGTCGTGCGGTGGGAGGGGGGGCGCGGGATGTTTTCCTCTTCCTAGGGGGGGCATGACAGAAAATAATTGAGAACCACTGACCTAAGGTGATCGGTCACCGTCACAACACAAAAAATGTGGATCCCATTTTATTTGCATTCTGTTAGTAGCAATGGTGGCTGACTGGTTAGCACGTCATCCATGCATTTTTCAGCAATGGCGGGTTCAAATCCTTGACTTTCAGGTCAAACTAAAAATGTTTATTTTCAGTCAGTACAGTAATGACATGGATGACACTTAATAATTTTCATTTCAACCAACCACTTGAAGTAATTGGTTTGCTTCACCTTCATAAATTTGCTTTGATAAAGTTACAAATTACAGGTTGCATTTAACAAATTAATTCTGTCAGTCAACGATAATATATAGGATGTGACGGAATTACTTCAATTTGATTAAGTTCATCCCATGTTTCTTTTTTTTTTCCAGACCACAAAGAGCTATCCTTAATAATTTATTTGTCCATAAATACATCAAACTATCATTCTTGGGTTCATTCAGTCAAAGACAATCTTACAGGGTCTTGCCAGCAGATGCATGAAATTCCTCAATTCATGTAATTTGCTTCCATCAGTACCGCCTGGCCATTAGCAGTGGTTCACACGAGTTGAAATTTTACTTTCATGCCGTCAGTCAGGGAGCAATTCAGACTCAACGCCCATTCACAATTCCTGTGACTGGAAACCAATCCAAAGAGCTGTCTGTCCTTTCTCCTTAGGTCAGCGGTTTCGAGAATGGATTGATGGATCAGCAGCCCATGTACAGTATAGTCACGTTGACTTGCCAATCTACTCTATTGTGTGCATCTGTGTGACAGCCAATGTGGTGAGATATATAGTTGTTCTTCCTTCTGAAACCTGATCTGCTGACTGCATGTCACAGACAGAAAATGAATCAACAATAAATAAGTGGCCCAGAAAGCCTGTCACAATGTGCCAAACGTGATGCTTACCTTGCACAACAACAGTCCCCAGAAGAATCCCAATCCCTAACATTTGCTTCAAACTGCATGCTGCCATCATTCTGTAGAACCTCCTCTCTGTAGTGAGCTCTATTGGAGCATAAAGTGAGAGGAAGAGTAAATACAGGGAGGAAGATCCCTAAATCCCCTGCACCAAACCCCTCGAGTGAGCCCACCCCGGCTGTCGCTATCTTTGGACTCAGATTACGCAGCAGCTGTGCACTAAACCAGAATGTCAAGTCACAGTCCAGCGTCCCACAACAATAATCATTATGGTCATTAGAGAGCAAGTATATGGAGTGACGCCACCAGACTCTCTCTCAAAATGTATTAAAAATAAAGAGTCATAAAAGCCTGCCTTATTATAGATAATACAACTCATTTTAGGTGATCCCGAACAATTTAGCAACTATTTTATGGTGTAATTTGCAGTGGGCCTCTTAAACTACATTGCTTCACATTAAGGGGGAGGTCAACCCAAAAATGTTGGTTGTGCCTCCACGAGTCTAAACACGGGATTCTGATTAAGATCGTATTCGTGAAATATCAGTTAAGCAGGAAATTCCACCATTTTTTGTCCATCTCAGGGGGCCGCCATTCTGCCACTTGCTGATGACTGAAAATCACAACACAGTTGCTTGGTTCTCATCTAACAACCAATCAGGGCTCAGCTTAAAAAAACTGGTGAGCTGCGATTGGTTGTTACTTGAGCCCAAAACAACTGTGATGTCATTTTCAGTCGACAGAAAGTGGCAAAATGGCTGCCCCCTGAAATGGCTCAAAACAGTAGTGGTGTACAGAATATTATGGTGAAGAATTTTGGGTGGCTGACTTCCCTTTTAAGGGATGTTTCCTTCTGGTAACTTTGTTTAGCTATGTAGGATAGTCAAAATGCAAGAAACATCTGAGTATAAGGCAGAGCAGCTCTGGGATAAATTTGGTTCTTAGTTATGTGAAGAAAATTGACAAATAAATGCAATGTTGAATGATACTCCACATCCTTCTATATAGGCCTGTATGTCAGAGCATGTCATGACTCTGCGAGTGGAAGCAATTTTTACGAGGGTCAGTTTGGGGTCTCAAGCCAACGCCTTGTTGAGAGCAAGGATTGGAATTAGTCAGTGTTTCAGACAGAAAGGATGTGACATACATGCAGCTGTGTGTTGCAGGAAGGTGAACAGATGACAGGGTTGTAAAGGCCTGCTCGGCTCCCTGCTATATATCCAGTGTATTAATATACACACAAGAGCCTCACTACTTTACTAGCAATGAGACGGTGTCGACAGACCAAAAAAGCGGAGGGGCCAGAAGCCTGGAGGTAGACGATACTGATAAAAACCGGAGCTGTAGCGCTTCATCACGATACATTTAGCGACTTTTCACATTACAATTCAACAGAAGTAACACAAGTAGCACTTCAAAACTCCAAGACTTTGCACATTCAATTCCAGGTGCTACACTTGCTCTTATAATTAGTGCTGTGAGTAATATAAGTCGTGTCACTCTGCTGTGACAAGGGCAAGAGACTGATTTTTGGAATGTGCCATGTGAGTTGCACAGTATGTGATGTACTTCTAAATATACAGTAAGTGCAACAGAGATGGGCTTCCTTAAAGTAACCGGAGCTGGCACAAGGCAGATTACATGTCTCACACTAAGAAGAAGAAAGGTTGCATCTGTCCAAGAGCAGAACTGCAACTAAACAATCTGCATTCAGAGGGACAAGATGGGCATGATGAGCAGGGCAAACTTGTGTTCTTGAGGCTCCTTATCTAATCTCGGCAAAGTGGAGTACATCTGAGAGCCAAATGACAACCATGTGACATATCGCAGCGAGTTTGTGAAGAAATGATGTGACAATAATAAAAAGTAAGTCAACGCTCAAAAACAATACGGCATAAGCATATCATTTGGAGAGTTTGGTACATTATTTCAGTCAACCGACAAATTTGCTGGCTTCTGACGTGGTATGAAAGTGGCTTTTGTTAAACAGCTTAGTCTGCTCTTGATATTAGTCCTTTTCACACTCCCCTCCCAGCAAATCGTCAATATTGCACATTCCAGAGGATCTTGGTAACTTTTGACACACTTAACAGCAAAAAAAAAAAAAAAAACCTAAAACAGAGCACTGACAAAAACAAACAAAAAACAGGAAACCTACTCGAACTAACTGGATTTAAAAAAACAAAAGTCAAAACGAAAATAAAGACAAACCAACCATCATGAAAAATCCGACCGCTTTTATAACGCCGCTTAACACATTTGAAAGTCTCATGCCACTTGTGTCATTTCCAGCCTCAAGCGCATCAAGCAGAGTTGGAAAGAATGGGCAAGCATCTGATCTCTACCTCAACTCCACCATCAGTCACCTTTGACCTCATCAACGTTGCTTCAGATGAATAGACATCAATTCCCACAGACACACCCGAACATCATGTACCAAGCTTTCCCAGAAGAGTGGAAGATCTGCACAGGGGTGGGAGAGACCGACCACATTCAAATTCACGTTGTTACTATCTGGTTACCCATAGTCAATAATTATACAGAAACCCAATCTTAACCGTTCAACAAGTGACTTCTGCTGCCGTGTGGTTAAATGTTTTGAAACTCGAGATGTTTTCCTCACTCGAGTAAAGCTGTGCCGCCACGGGGTGGGGTGAAACCAAGTTGGGGATATAGAGTGTCAAGACACTGAAGAAATGCCCCTTTCCCGCTCTACCCAACCTCCATACATAAACATATCCCCTCAGTGTGATGCTTTTGAACCCCGTGTTCTAGCCCAGCGGTGTCCCACATGGCACAATGGCCGACTTCTTCCTAGCCTTGAGATCATGTCCATTTATTGCTTATCCAGAAAGTAAATCACAGCAGTTGCTTAGCCGAGTCGGCTCGGCTCTTCTTAGCGGGTCACATGTTTCCCACTGGGGATTCGGTCTCCCCTCGTCTGTTACTGCCTGTTTCGGATGGGGTCGTCGGCCATTGGTTGCGTGGAATAAAAGCCCCTCCCATCCATATAATAAACGCCTTCACTTCTTTCCATCTCTTCAACTGAGAAATGCCATTCTAAAGCCCCTCTTTCGGAACGCGCATGTGGTTCTGCTTGACTGTGCCAAGTTCAATACCCCGTTCACATTCGCC
The DNA here is from genome assembly GCA_901007745.1 of Hippocampus kuda. Classification (NCBI taxonomy): domain Eukaryota; kingdom Metazoa; phylum Chordata; class Actinopteri; order Syngnathiformes; family Syngnathidae; genus Hippocampus; species Hippocampus kuda. The sequence continues at coordinate 195,724 of CAAKHF010022694.1, read as the reverse complement.
CAGTCAAGGGGGGAGTTCAAAGCTGGTGATAAAGAGAATTTCCCGGAGAGAGGTGAGAGCTGTAGGAACTGGACAATTTCATTGACACATGTGGACCTTAGTTCGATCAATACAGAGAGCTGTGCAGGTTTCTTTAAATTAAAGAAAGAGGCAAAGGTTGGGAGGCTTTGCTTCATGTTTTCCACCATGTGATGTATGTTGGAGGCTGTAATGCTGACAATGGTCTGTGTGTGAATGAGTGAGGGGAGGGGAAGGGGGGAGAAAAAGCAAGAGGGAGAGACAGAATAGGAAGGGGGGGGTGTTGTTGGTGGGAGGAGAGAGAGTTAGCGTTTACTCAAGCTGGCCAAGAAATATAAGGCGTATGTACATACTGTAGGGAGAAGCATGTGGAGGGAGGAGAAATCGAAGAAGAAGAAGGGGCAAGGGGGGTTACTGGCGGACACGCTGCCGTTGTCTCTGCTTTATCAGCCAACCACTGATGATCTCGGAGTGATCTCTGGACCCTCTCACGTTGAGCAACAGCAGCTTGAAGGGATCATTGAGACACAAAGGCAGGCAAGGAGAAGACATGTGAATGAAGAGAAGGAGAAAAAAAAAAACATCTGCAGGCGTGACTCGTGACAGCGCGGCAGGGCGGAGGGCGAAATCAGTGGAGGCACTTGTTCACTTTTAGATGGGAGCGCTCGGAGAGGCGCAGCGGTGGAAACAACTTGTGATTTAAGGCTTTGGGGAGGAGTATGAAAGGTTCCAGGGCAAAGGGTGGGGTGGTGGGCTTCAGAGGCAAAAGGGGTCTGGCCAAGAAAGTCATTGTGGTAACAGGCAGTGTAAGGGGACAAGGACTCATGTGAGACGCAGAGGAATTAGACGGGAAGATACTGAGCGAGAAAGCAGCAAAGAAAGTGGACTTCGACATGGGTGTGAAGAGCAAGGCTGCCTTGGCTATCTTAGTCCTGGTACTCTTCCTCGGCACTCTCTGGCTCCGTGAGTAATTTCTTTTTCTCTCTCTCTCTCTTACGTATGCAATGTACAATAAATCCATACAACCTCTCCCTTGTTGGCGGGGAGACACCAGAGGTTTCCTCATCCTGTATGGTCTAAATCAGTCAGTCGGCTGTCACACGTTTGAGTGGCTGTAAAAAAAGCGAGCCCCGCTCACACACATGCTCACCCGATACCAAATTGAATTGAAAAGAAGGAGTCGCTTGATGCGGCATGTCACAGGGATGAATGGTTTATGTTGTCAAGCAGCCATTGAATGATCTTTATGGGGCAAGGAATAGATTTGGGAACTTAAGTCAAAACTGACACCATAAGATTCACTAAAAGCCGGGAGAAAAAAAAGCCAATTTATGAAGCAAGACAGTTGTCATAAAATTATACACAGTTTTCACAATGACTAAATTGTGACATTGTAAAATGTGATTATATTATTATCTATGTAGGATATTGATCTTGGAAAGTAAATACAAATCACATTTTCTGTAAAGAAGCACATCTAAGTCTCGTAAATAATAGCATCTTGTCACCTTCCATAAAATAACAGCATAAGTCATTTTTTTCAGAAAACACAAACAAAAAAAGAATACTGATTACATGACATGTAGTAATAATTTAATTCCAGGGGTGGAATTCAATGACGGGATGTAGCATTTTTTTAGCAAAGGTGGCCAGCATCCTGAGGAAAATATTTGTTTTTGGCAAAATATGACGTGTGGATTTTTTTTTTTTTTGGGGGGGGGGGTTAGAAGGTTTATTTATGTTGCGCCATCTAATGGAAATGCATTTAATGGTTCTGCTTTTCAAATGAAAATTAAGTGCAATTGGGTATTTTCAAATGGCACACGATAGGGTAACGTGTTTTTTACATTTCTGTCAAGAAGTCTGCAATCATACAATTGACATAACTAAATGTATACTACTATTGCAGTGTTTTCTTTTTTAACAGAAGAAAATTTGGCTGCTTTCCTGTCCAAAACAAAAATTTCAAATTTTTTTTGCTGTCACTAATGCAGATGGAGGTTTGGATTACCACTGGGATGCTTGTCTAAAAGGTTACAAACAAGTGAACGAGGTAACGTTGACATAATGAACCCATTCTAGCTCATAATAAGGAGTTCATTTGAATGAATTGAACCTGCTTTCTTTGTCTTGCCCGTACGCACCTCCCATCCCAACCGCACCCGCCACATTAGCCACACCTGCTGTCCAACAGCAGTGCCTCCGAAGTGTCCGAGGACCCCCAAGTCCTGAAGGAGTGCCCCGGACAGATCTTCCAGGTGTCACTGCTACTCACCCATCTGCTGGCGTCGCCGGCTTTCACATCTGACGTACTGCTGCAGCCTTATCTGTCCAGCTGGGATGAGCTTGTGAAGTAAGAACATGAGATAAACGACGTTACTACGCTGTTGTGAAACAATGATTTCATTTAGGATTGTGTACGGTCAGGATGGTGGTGATGAATCATGATTATTGCGTGTCCTCCAGGTTTATGGAGGCTTTAGGCCCCATGGTTGGCCTTATATCGAAAGAGATTGTAACCAAAACCTCAATTATCCGGGAATTGGCCCTTCGAGTTGAGGCGAGCCCCGAAGCAGAGGTGTATACAGATCCTGAAAACACAGGGAGCCCGGAGACTGGAGCGAAGAACTTAGAGCCCTCAGAGCATTCCGGTGCTTACCACTCCGTGCGTTCCATGATCTGGGTGGAGTTGAGACGAGGTTTAGTGGACTTCAACCGCCAGACGGACTCCGGATGTCGGACTCTTCTGCGACTGCACCGAGCCCTGCTTTGGCTCAAGCTCTTTCTCGACAAGCTGGCCGAGATCCCCGTGGCGGGCCGGCTCAGGAGCCCATCTGAGCTGTGCCGCGAGGCCTACAAGACCACCCTGGCCAAGCACCACACCTGGTTTGTGCGCAGGGCTGCCGAGCTGGCCTTCATCGCCATGCCCGAGAGGGAATTTTTCTTCAGGCTGTTGTGTGTGCAGAACCAGGAGGAGCTGAGCACAGTCCTGGGACGGGTGGTTCGGGCCCTTGGAGTTGTCTATGACAGGACGCAGAAAGCTCTGGAGGAAAACGGCATGCTGGATTTGCCATAAAAGAAAACATTGCCGATCAGACAGAATCATTTCTTGTTACCGCATTGCCCACTGTGGATTCTCGGGCATCGAAAGTGGTGAAAATGTGAACCAACTTTCAGTATTACAACTCAAATTGCCATCTATATTTTCCTTCCAAACACTGGGCAGTCAATTTGTTTTTTGGTACGAGATCTGTAAATTCACCAAAGAGAATATTTCCATGGAGGCTTTTTAAAGGTCAAAGTCAAGTCAAAAATCATCTTGATATGTTCTATTAGCCCCCACGAGTCTAAACATAATAGTCTCAGCTAGATTGCGTTTGTAGTAACTGAACGTGTAAAAAGCCATATGAGTATGAATAGTCACACATAATTCACTTCCATATTCTCAAAATCACTCTTGACGGGTGAAGTAAGATGTCGCTTATGACAGAGGCCACCCCTTGATTTTCGCCAACATTTGACAAATCCACCCGACGGCCCGAGTGAACAACTAACACGGCTCATCTGTTTTTTCGGTTTGGTCAAATGACATTGACACGCTGAGCCTTTGGCAACTGTCATGTCATTTTCTGTCGACAGCAAGTTGCAAAATTGCTGCCCCCTGAGGTGGATAAAACGGGGTGGATTTTATGCTTGATTTATTGTCCACAAATGCAATTTTAATCCGAACGGGGGGTTTAGACTAGTGGGAATGCACAGTAGAATATATTATGGTAAAGAAAAAAAAATGGACTTGACTACGGCAGCTAATGATGCATTTGACCTTCGGGCTTGTCAAGAGAAGCTAATGGAAGTGCCTTAATATTGCATTCATTCTAATGGCCAGCAGGGGGCTACACCACAGGTAGCAAACTTCCCTCAACACAGTACAGTATTTTCCATCCTCTATTAAGCCAAGGCGCCCATTTTACATTAGACAAACAAACGAAAACATTAAAAAAGTGCCACATTTGAAAATCTAATTGAACACAAAGCTGATCAAAGAAAATAATGGCTTCTCCTGCATGTTTGAATAGCAACAGGGGCTCACGCGGGTTGATTGTACCTTCTCCCGTCTAATGGTGGCGCGTTTAAGAATTCTGCCTTATCACAATACGTTACTGGCATGGATAGTTGAACAAATATTTAGCTGTAAGTAATGAACAATAATTTTTGGACAAATTCATTGGATCACTTCCCACTGCACCCCGACCCAGGATGACCGCTCCTGCCACACTGGTTGACCTCTTTACTCTGCAAACATTTTACTAATGAGTTGAAGGTCCATGTTGATCGCTTGAAGTCCAGGATAATATATAACTTATTGATTTGGCAGGGGCTATAGTGACAGGACCAAATATGCATTTTCCTCATGCTATATTTATGGCAGCTGTGCATACTTCCATGTTAAGAATTTTTTTTTCATAACCCTAACCTTGTCACCACAAGAAATGCACCTAAGAGAGCTTTAAATACAGAAAACCACATGATTGTCACATTATTAGCGTTTAGCCATCGTTCTGTATACTCCGCAGGCTCATTTGTAAAACAGATGACAAGGAAATGCGCAATTAGCAAAACAACATGAGTTTGTATTTGAGGGAAACTGCATCCCAATGTTTTTTCTTTTGTTTTAAACTGCCTTGATTTTTAACCAAAAATGTTTTTTCCTGGAGAGTTAGCGCACTACCTCAAAATGTATCTTGGTCGCAAGAGTCACCAAGTTTGGTCCTCGAGGGCCCACATTCAGCACGTTTTATACGTTTCTGCCTTCCAACACACCGGATTCAAATGATCATTTCTCATCAGGCTTCTTCAGAGGCTGCTGATGAGTTGATCGACTGAATGAGGTGTTGGAGGAGGGAAACATCGAAAGCACGCAGGATACGGGCCTTCGAGGACCAGCATTGCTAACCTCTGGTCGAGATTGATAAATCAACCCTGGGACCTATTGCCTGTGATTGAAAGATATAGAGAGATATTAAAAAATATGTATGCTGAACAAATATGGTGCTTCACTATGATGCAATTGTGAAGTATTACGTGACAGTATTATACATTTTTAAACTGAAATGATTCCCAATAAAAATAAAGGTGCTTATTTGTCAACATATCCTCCTCAAATATTTGTGGCTACGGCTCTCTCTTTTTTGTGTGTTGGGGGGGGGGGGGTAATAAAATGTGACAATAATGTCTCAAATGTTGATTGGGTTCAAAGAGCTGCTTGAACCCAAAACACTGTAATGTTCTCCATGAGACTATTTTAAAGCCACACATACCTCAAAAGCCAGGTAATCCGTCCTGTCTGTGTTTTCCCTGCCATGTGCTCTCTCTTTCTAAGAAGACGGTGACATGGCAGACGAAGGTGATAAGAGATCAGAGGAGACCTGCAGCGAGACTTGGAGAGAAAGTACAGTGTATTTCCGGTGTGTTCTTGTCCAAAAAAAAAGAAAAAAAAAAGATTGATGGTGAGGGTTAATCGAAGGCCTTCGAACTTTGACCTGTACTTTGCTGCGTGTCACGAATCCCTCACTTACCTCATTTACAACACTTAATGGCTCACACTATGATATCATAACCACTAAAGGGTTATCAAGAATTACTAACCTATGATGATCGGCGCACCGATATTGTGTGCTGGGAGGATTACCATCAATGAGATTACATCAGATTACACCCACTCAATGATGTTTGGCATTCGGGGATCCCTTTGCAACTTTGAAAAGAGCTCAGAGGCAGAGGCCACACTTTTGAGGTTCGGTTCCCTTAAATGACGTTTATTAATTGTCTATCTTGTTTTGCAGTAAACATGAGCAAAAATATACATACAGTCAGAGCAAAAAAAAAAATACAAATCCAGAATAGAATTCTCATCCATTTGGGCGACAAAACTGAGCGGATTCTTCCCTTTGGACCACATTTCTGGGAATAATTTTATATGAGGGTTGTATAAGGAAGAAGGGGGCGAGGGGATTATTTTATTTTATTTTTTTGGTTGTTTTGAATTTCATTAGAAAAAAAAAAACTCTTGAATATACTTCTATCAATATTTTTGGCTGGAACACATTGTGTCTTTGTCCGGAAAAAGGTTTTACATACAGCCTTACTTCTACTTCATTGCAAATCTGAAAACCTTAGAAGATGGGGCAAAGGTGGAAATAGCACACACACACGCACCCACGCACACACACACACACACACACACACACACACACACACACACATACACACACACACACACACACACACACACACACACACACACACACACACACACACACACACACACACACACACACACTGAAAAAAAAAAAAAA
>CAAKHF010022694.1:149015-179810 GCA_901007745.1 Hippocampus kuda | reverse complement strand
AACCTCCCCTCCCCTCCCTTCCCTCCCTCCCTGAGCTGCGAGCTGAGCCAATCATCTGCAACCCCCCCACCTCCCCCTGCAGCCCACTTCCCTCAACCAGCCTGCCATGTGAAAGACAAGCCTGCGAGCAAATGGTTTGCTGCCAGGGTGACGCTGACTGGTCAGCTCTCTTACGTCATCAGAAAACGAAAAATACACTGGACCCCCATATATGTATCGATATATATCTCTATATAGATATATATGTATACATGTATTGATATATATGTTCATAAATATTGCAGAGAAACTCTTTAATACAAGCATTATTCGATATAGAGTAAAAATTTCTGTCCTGACTACCGGCAGCTTCATTTTCATTCTATCGGTGTGTTATTTATTTTATAATCGATACAGACTAAATTTCCCAATGAATGTGTACAGTATGTCTGTTTAGGGACACAGAGACATCAGACTGCCGTTTGCCATTGAAGAAATCCATTATCACTTTGGAAATGATCCCTTTTTGTGTCTCTTTGGGAATGCCATTTACCATACAAAGCACAAAAGAGATTTCACTCATATTTCTCCATAAAGCTCATTAATTGGCATAATAACGAAGTCTTTTTATTTGCAATTTGCCACCGCAGATTATCATTGAGGCTTATTCGAGGCTGTAATAGGAGGATGGGAGAGGGTGCGGGGGTTGAATGAGAACCCAAATCTATGCCTGGACCCGTGGGAGTAAATGACCTTTAACCTCAACATGCTGGTGGAACCAAATAGGCCAATTTTGTCATTTCTCAGGGTTGTGTGCTATTTGCGATCACATAAAGATAATAATAGATAACAAACACGAAAGCAAAATCTTGTAGTGGGCGTTATTTTGATGGATCCACACCATAAGCAGCGCAAGGTGTACAGTGTGCCCTCACTTGGAAGATTTGGGTGCTGCAACGTGTGCTGCAGCAGTGCAGGGGAACGCAGCGTCTGCTCTAAAGTCACACTTGTAGATAGCAGGCAGCCAAAGACGGATAGAGAAAAAAAAAATGTCGATTTTGTTGTGTAAAGTTCATTATATAAAATTTATTTGAATGACAATATCAATGCAAATATAGCACTACAGTGATTTCCAAGGTACACCGTATCTTACCATATCAATATAGTATGGCACTCATATAATGGCCACTGTTTGAGTCGACACACAAAACCAACAGCTTCTGTAAACTAGTTCTGGAGACGGTCCCTAGGTTCTTTATTAGACAGTGGAAAAGGAGCCGTAGTAAGGTGATTTGTTGGTATTAGAAATCAAGTTGGGCACAAGATTGAAGGTAATATGATTTTTTTTTGTTTGTTTTTGGGGGGGGTTAAGAATCTCTACATGCATTGCACTTGCCCATTTTCCTTCAACCTGGCTTGTAATTGTATAAAATTTGATGCCAATTGTCAAAACAAAACAAAAAAAAAGTAAATAAAGAACATGCGCAGGCGAAACTCACACAAAGGCCAAGCAGTGACTCTCCAACACTTAGGTAGGTCTTCTTCTCACAGGGGGGTACATTTTGGTGCTAACTATCAAAAACAACCACCACCAAGAGACATTCAAACGCCTTATACTTTTACAGAAGGGCTCACTTTTTTTTTAAAAGTCCAGTTCACGTGGCTTTCCGAGAAAAACAAAACAAAACCCGAATTTGACAATAAGCACAAGAATATTCCCCACGTTGCCTCACGGCGACACGTGAATAAATAACATCAGTAGTTTGAGATAGCAGCAACGAGACGACGAAGTTGTTGAACTCTGACCATAAATGAAGATTGTTTAAAAAAAAAAAATTCCATAAATGCAACTGATCTTAAAGGGAATCTTGCATAAATAAACTGTTCGACCGCACCTTAAATTCAAGGGCTTTTACTGATTATTAGAACTCTAAGTAATGCGAGGACTGGCTGCAGCAGATAAAATACTCCTAGAAAAACAAGTGAACAAAGTTTATACAGTCTATGCTACATCAGATGTATTGATTACAAGTATGAAAATGGAAAGAATTGCTACATTTTCAATACACTTGTACATATCTATTTACAGTACATTAGGGTTTGATTTCTCTCAAGGTGTTGCGCAGATTGTTCCAGCATTCCGTTTCGACTTGATCAACAACACTCGCCCGTCCTTTTAGTTGGACCTCATTGGACAGAACTCAATGAGCGGCACGGACGATTTTTTTATTTTATTTTATTTTTGGTACCCTTTCATTTGTAGCGAAACGTGGCTCGACACGCCGCGCTGGGGAAAACCAAAACAAAGCAACTTTGTACAACCGTGTGTGACCATCGTGAAGTTCTGCTCTATGTAAAATTCAAACATGATCATCTCTACACCATATTTGTACAGGACTGTATGTCTATTGTGACATGCAGAGAATGACACAGTAAATATGACTCATTCAAGTCTTAAGATATGTAACGTTTATAGGCTAGAAGTCGACGCGAGTTATGTCGCTCCCCCACACTGGGAGCATATTGCTATAAAATTGTCCCTCCCCCCCAAAAAAATGTAGAGAAAGTTACTTGATTTACAAATATTATGCGAACAGATATAGTAGGTAGCTTTTACACCTCGGCGATATTATTTGCATCCACGACAACAATCTACTGATACCAAGACATCTCGTATGCATTGACAAAATTTCAAGAAACACTTGAATGACTTCACGACGAGTCTTACGTGTGCTCATCCACAGAACATGACATGTCGGGCTCATGTCGCTCTTCTCTGACTGGTGCCTTCGTTTAATTCCTCTCTGTGCATTAGAGAGAGAGAGAGAAAAAAGAAATCTATGCGTCAAGTAGTCAGGAGGAAATTTGGCAATTCGGATATCACCCTTTCAAGTTGTCATACTCAGGAGGGAGAACGATGGCAAAATTGTTGGCAATTGGAACCAGAGGGGATTTTTTTTTTTTAATGAAGAGTGTGGGACACTTCAATTGTTTGATTGGAGTCCCTGTTTGATCTGGTGATGGAAAGATTGACGGATGAGGTCAGACAGGATGTGCGGTGAGTGTAAGGGGCAGGTGCGTGAGAACCTAGAGAGGCGGATGGATGAGGAAAGAAGATCCGTCGCAGCAAGAGGGTGCATGTGTGTGTGAGTGAACGGGAGGCCGGTGGGATGGCGAGGTGACAAGGAGTAGCAGTGGACGACTTCATGGGTCTTGGGAATCAGTTGTACGGAGCAAGAGCTGAAGAATTGAGCAAAGTGTCAGAAGACATGCTGGAAATGGTCGGCGGCAAAGAGGAAGACCGAAGAGGAGATGTATGGATGTGATGAGGGAAGACTTGCAGATAGTTGGGAGTGATCGTGGATGATCCAGGGTACCGGGAGAGAAAGAAGATGAAGATTCGCCGAAAGGGAAAGACGAAGATTGGAATCCCTGTTTGTCGTTCACACCGCAGTTGCGCTCACCTTTGCCCTCTATCTGTCACCACGGTGGTGCAACTGCAACTCTAGTTACACAAAAGGCTGACCCCCGCGTCTACTCTCTTCTAATGATATAACCTCCGCCCCCTTTCAGCTCGACCGTGTCTCTCGTCAGCGCTGTCCTCACCGTCCTCCTGTCAGATAGCCGTGTCCCACACCACGGCCTGCGGCCTTTGGCAAGGCGGCGTGCCAGTCTTACGGGGCTCAGGTGTCCGTCTCCAGCTAGGGAGGATGGGCATGCTGTCCTGCTTGCAAAGGCTTTTATCCGGGCGCCTGTGGGCCTTGATCTCCTTGCAGAGGCAGCGTTTGCGCTCGATGACTTCCAGCAACTTGCCGTCTCTCTGGGTCTGCGCGGCGGACGAGGCGGCGGCGGGCTGACCCTGCGCCAACTGGGCGAGCTGCTGGAACTGCAGCTGCAGGTGGTGCTGTTGCTGGAGCTGCTGGAGCTGCTGCTTTAACTGCAACTGCTGCTGGTGGAGCTGCAGCTGCTGCTGCTGACGGGACACGCCGGGACTCTTGGGGCTGCAGGAGGCTTGCGGTTGCGCCAGGCCATGCAGCTAGTTACATAAAGAAAAGGAAAGGAATGGGTGAACATTGGTTTTAGCAGAGGACAGGTGATTAACCGGTTCCTGCAACGGGCAAATGGAAGGGTGAGCTCCCCTTCACCTTGTTCAGCAAACATGTTAAAAAACAATTTCAGTAATCGGATCAAGCCAATTAAAAAAAAAGATACTCTCTAAATCTTGAATATATATATGTGTGTATATATATATATATATTTTTTTTTTTTCATTTATAAAAAGTAAAAGTGTGACGCCTTATTCAATTTTTTGTTATATTTGTATTTTGAATTTAAGAAAATATTGTGCCATTTCCTCAACATTTTTATTTTCTCGTATAGGTCACAAATGACCAAGGCAGTGTTTCAAATTTTGGAGGGGGAAAAAAAAAATTACATTACGTGTCCTTTATTCAATCAGGAAGAAATGTGTTGCCTCTTACCTTCTCTGACTGTGGTGTCAGTTTGGGGGAAATATCTTTTTGAGCTTGATGTTATAAAGTCAAACCAAGGAATTGTATTTTTGTTGAAATAGCCTTCCATACAAACATCATCTCTAACATGACAACACATAATTTCGAGTGCAATGTTCATTGTTGAGCACATTATTAGGGACCCGAGGATCAACAAGTGAATGTGTAAAAATGTGTGAAAACAAAATCACAACTTATTTTGTGTTCATAAAAGTTGAAAATTTTAGCATTAAATATTTTGACTTTATTTTGTACTTTTTTTTTTTTTTTGACTAGCATTCCACCAGCAGAATGGTGGGCTAAAATATTGGATAGGATCGTCAGGCTTATGCTGTTGCAGATGAGAACCGAAATCTTTTCTCTGATTGCACTTCATGCAGGAAAATATCCAGGTGTCCCAACACTTTTGCCCTTACAGTGTAGTAAACATCACGTCAAAATGAAGGATTCCACGAGAAGGCCTTAAAAAGTGACGACCGCTAACAGTATGCAGGCACCTGCCGATCACAGCTGCAGTTGCTCCTCACATCCACCAGGATGTAGCACCACTTCATCTGTTCACGTTTCAGCGCGAGCCAACCAGACGCATGCAGACAGTCTCTGCAGCACTCTCAAAGTGCGTCAGCACTTACTATGCAGCCGGAATCCAACTAAACATGCCGCACGAGAAACTGCAGCTCACCACACCAAAACAGCGCATTCCTTCCACCGCTATTTTTCCACGCGCTGGGACGCTTACGTGGGAACCTGCGTCATGTACCTGCTCTTATTGTTCCGTGCCAGGCCAGAACATTATTCTGCTCAGTGGGCATATCTACGAGCTATAAATAGACCTGCAGGAGCACTGTCTCTAAAAGGAGGGGAGGCAATAATGAGGACAATATTAATGCTCGCTCCGAAATGAGCCCTGAATGAAGTTAATCGAGTCGAGAGTTATAAGGCCGGCCAGCATCAATTCACCTGATTGAGGGCTTCTCGTGCTGGTAGACTGCTCTGCCTCTGGACGTCTCCTCCTCCGCCCACCTGTCTCACTCCAGCAGCAGAGGAGGAACGGCCCAGCCGCCCCACTTCTGCAAAGACACCATTGTTACGCGGCGTGCCTGCTAATGAGAACAGTGGAATATCACTTCATTTAACACATGAGGGTGCAAATGTTTGGCTGGAATCATGTGAGCTGTACATTGTGTTCGACTTGTGCATACAGCTTGTGCAGTACACATCTATGAGAAGAAGGCAGAGTGTTATTCTACAAACGCCGTCGTTGAGATATCATTGTCATCATTGACATGTTCACAAAATCGGAAAATCGACACGGCACAGAACCGTTGTTGTTTCCAAAACTGAATTGTCTTCGTATATACCGTATTGGCCCGAATATAAGACGGCCCTGATTATAAGACGACTCCCTCTTTTTCAAGACTCAAGTTTGAAAAAATACTTTTTGAACACCAAATTAATTTTTATATAGAAAATAATTACAGTACATCTGAAACAAATGATTATAACAATATATTTGAGAGAAAAAGCATGTTATTTTGCCTCATTCAAATCTTAATATCTGAACATTTAAATCTGTAAACTAAAGTGCAATCACATTCGTAAATGAATGGCTTCTGTTTTTTGAAATGTAAATTACATCATAACTTCTCCTCAGCTGCCGGTTAACCTGGCCGATCTTCGACCCACTTTTCTCCAAATTGTCGCTACGTTTCTCCATTTTCTGTTATCTCTTCTATTATTTTCTTCGATTTTCTTTCTTACTGCTATTTTTTATTTTTCTTCTTCGTGCTACCGCTATTTTTATTCTTCGTGACAGGGGTTCACTTTGGCCTGTGGAGTCACGTTCAGCATTCGCTTCAATGATATCTGGCGCCATCTAGCGTCAGGAATGGGTATAATGTCTAGACCCCGAATAGAAGACGACCCCCACTTTTTCAGTCTTATTTCAATGCAAAAAAACACTGTCTTGTATTCGGGCCAATACGGTATTAGATGCTGCGGGTCACTCAAAAAAATGGATGGCGGACCGCAAATAATCCCCGGGCTGTATTTTGGACACCATGTGGTGTACAGCATCTTTCTCAAATAAATGTGAAGGAGTGTTTGGTTTGTCTTTTGCCTTTTTTTTTGTGAGCAGCCTCAACAAGCGTGATGTATGATGTACATCAAATGACTCACATTGAAAGCAATGATTGACATTAGAGGTTCCACTCCAGTTGGTTCTTCTTCCATTTCAATGTAAAAGCACTAAAATGAGAGTGATGTGCGTGCGCGAGAGTGTTTATGGAAGGTGTGTTTTCCTGGTTTGGCGACAATGAAAGCTTTTCCCCGGATTCTCAAGGTAAGCATGCATATGTCAGTCTGAGAAAAGCCTTGCTTAAAAATGCAGTAAATGACAAAGATATCCGAAGATAGCGACTTCAGAGCTGTTCGGCGTTTGGCTTTTATGGTAGATGAAAGATTTGCCGCTTGTTAAATTCTCCATGAAATTACGGCGGTGTCGAGTTTCATGTGAGGGCAAATAAAAGCAGAGGAAACAAACCACAGTGTGGTCATTAAAATGGCTTATGTCATTTGGGATTCGCTTTTCAGATCTTATGATTAAGAACGTTTACCCACCTCCGTTGCGACAGGCGGGGAACGTCTGACAGGGAAGAGGCATCCCGACTCTGGGCAGGGCTCTGAATCCTGGGTTGCTGTCTGAACCCAGCAGCGACTCACAGTGACCAAGGGTCCTACTTGCGGCGCCACTGTAGTGCACCGGGATGCTCGAGGGCCCTCCTCGGAACCCCATTCCCAACTCTTCCTTATCCATCCTTAATAAGGCATCGGCGCTGCCGTTCCATGTCCGTCCTTCTTCTTCTGGCATGAGAGAGATCGGGTGAATGATTAAAGAGTGTTTGACTGTTACAAAAATTGTTATTCTACTTCGCCGAGTGTACGGTAAAACCTTGACTTTCATTTGTTGGGTGAGGAAAACACCACTTCATTTAACCCGTATGTTTTATATTTTACTCATCCTATCAAAGATGGCGCTTTTGATTTGGCAGCCTGTTACAAGAGCTCTGCCACATCGTCAATTTGGAGCTGAGTGCTTCCCGGGGGAGATGTGCAGCTAAACTCGATGCTAAAAAGTAAAGTGAAGTGAGAGAGACAACTCAATGGGACTGCAGAATTTCACCTTGAACTTGCTTTTTGTGTGCGCCTCGCCAACAGGCAAACCATCGTCTGTTAGAAAAGTACAGTCGCTTGTTTTATTTCAAACGGGAGTGATGTCAGGCACACTCCGTTTGCCACATCAATGATCCCCAATCGCCCTCATATTGGCCAATGAAGATTTTCTATCTTGCTCCTCCAGCTTCAAACAAAATCTAGTTATCTATTCCAGCCCCTTGAAAATAACTGTTACATTTTTAATCAAGAAAAATAGCGCTGTGTTGAGAATGTAAAGTAATCGAGTCGTATTAATAAAGTGTAATAATGAGCGTACTGGGTTTGTGTGTTGGATGGGTGCTTTTTAGAGGCGTGGCCTAGTAAGTCACATGTGGAGGTGGAGTTAGGTTGAGTGAGTTATGGCGACAGAAGCTCCTCGCAAGCATTCTCATTTTGTTTTTGTGCTTGATCGTTTGTCCCGTTCAATAAACCGAAAGGCTGAAAATGCATTACTGATGGTGGCTCTCCATTATGGTACCTTCCTCGCTGCAGCTTTCTCAATGTTTTTTTTTTTCACTTAACTTCAGCAGCATTTTTCTGAAGCTTGCCCGTCACTTTTTTTTTTTCTCTTGTAGCGCAAAACTTGGAAAAAAAAAAAATCTTAATTTGGCATTTGTAAATCAAGGTTACCAGTGTGTATAAAATAACTTCTGACTTACTTTCGGTGTCTCGGCTCCCTTGGCTGAAGGACAATTTCCTCTGCATGGGCCAGGAAGACCCTTCGTCGCCCGCAAAGCTCACACTACCGTCCCAGGGCATGAAACCAGCTTTGGACAGCAGCGATGAAGAGCCTTCGGCACCCTTGCATCCGCCCTCACCAACGCCCGTGAGGCTCGAGGGCTGCTGCAAGGACGGCGTCTGGGAGTTTCCTCTCAAGCTCTCGTAAGCCGGCGGTCTGCGGAAGCCCCCGGAAGGGTACGTCCACAGCAGGGGGCTGTCAGAGGACGGCGGCTTGTATGCCGGCAGGCCGTGAGGGGTATGAGAGCGCAGATGAGGGCGAGAGTGAGGGCGATGGGATGAGGACAGGGATGTCGGAGTTGAGCTGGTGCTGCCTTGAGATGTTTGACTGCTTGGAGCAGGAAGGAGATCCAGTTGCAAAGAGTGAGGACCGCTATCCCGGTCGCGGTCTCTGTCCTTATCTCTCTCTCTGTCCTTGTCTCGACCTCTGTCCCTATCTCGGTCTCGCTCCCTGTCCCTCTCCTTGTCTCTGTCCTTATCCTTCTCTCCTTTGTCCGTCTTCAAAAGGAAGCTAACAGATTTCCCTTCCTTGCCCGTACTCGAAGTTTGGGTCTGCACGGTGGCCTGGGTGGACGTCTGAGAGCTGCTCTTGAGTGGAGCCGGAGAGTCTCCCCTCTCTGGCTTGCGATAGTGATGATAGTGGGAGGGCCGGTGGTGCGGGTGGTGGTGGTGATGGGAGAAAGGTGACGTCGATTTGGAGGACGGGGGCAGTGGCGTTGAGTGACTCCTCGCTCGAAGTCCGGGAGCGGGTCCCAACTGAGAATCTCTGCTGTGTTTCTCTTGCGGCGTGACGCTCCCTCCCGACGGCTCTTTGGAGCACGAGGTCGGAATGTTTGAGGACGTTGAAGAGGACGAGGTGCCGGCTTGAGTGGTCACGCTGGATGTTTGCGAGCCAATTTTAGAGGAAGTCGAGGAACCCTTGCTTTGCACTGCCACCCCGCTGGACGCAGCCGCCGGTTGAGGGAACGCGAGCAGCGGGGGTCGGTGCTGTAGAAGATTTGGGAAGGGGGCGGGGATCTTGGTGTTGGATTCTGGTTCACATTTGCTTCCTTGCAGCAGGTAGGGAGTCGGCGCTCGTGGGGTGTGGGGGCTGGTGGATAGCACCTGGGGCACGGGGGTGGAGGATGCGGAGGAAGGGAGCGGGGACGAATGCGAGATGGAGACCGTCGCTTTGGGTTTAGAATAGGAAGGAGAGGAAGAGGAAGGGCGCGGCAGTGACGAGGAGGAGCCGCTGGAGGGCGAGGGGGTGACGTGGTAATGCTTTGAACTTTTCATTTTCTCGTGTTTGCTCGGCGGGTGCCTCTGCGATTCTCGGTTCTCTTGGTGTGGGTATTTCATCTCTTCATAGATGGCCTCACTCTGGTCCGAGTCTGAATCGGGCGTGGTGGCTACCGGGGTGACGGGGTGGGGGGTGGCGGTCTGGCTCTCTCTGGTGAACACTTGACCCACCATCTCGATATAGACCGGCTCATCGTCCCCCTCCCCGCTTTGGATCTGAGAGTCGGCTCCCTGGAAAGGGAGCGATGCGGCAGAATGAGGCACACGTGGGGGGAGCGGATCGAAGGAGAGCTGGGTGCTGGGACTTCTCTTGGGTTTTAAAGGAGGCACCTTTTTTGAGCCAATGTCTCCAGAGTCGGACTTCTTCATGGCTGCAGGGGTGGACCGATATGTGAAGGAAAGATCATTTTCAGAGAATAACACGCACCGGGGATCCCACTTCTTACCATTTTTTTTCTCGGAGTGCTTGGCCTGCGAGTGGGAGGAAGGCGGCGGGGGCGGCGGCGTCTCGGGAGGTCCTCTGGTGTCAGCCGATGAGGAGCTGAGGCGAGTGCTAGGGTGGCGCTTGGGTTTGACCGGCGGGCAGCGGCCGCCGTGCTGGGATTGGGTGTCGGAGTAGTCCCCATTCTCCAGACTTGCATCCCCGGCGCCGACCGCATGGCAGGACTGCGAGCGCGGCGCCATGGCTGAGGCACACGAGTGAGGGGAAAGGTCCTGGGAGGCCGGCATGGTCATGAAGCCCATTCGGAAGTGGCGACGGAACGAGGCCAAGTCTCGGACTTTGCCGACAGTCGCCGAGGGGTCATTTTGAGACGAGCTGCAGTTTTTGGCAGAAAGCGGGGGGAGGGAAAACAAACAAAAAGAGAAGGCATGAAAGAATCATACAAACATTCATTTACGCCACTTTATTTTATCGACTCCCTCTCTTTCTGCTCTTCAAACAACAGCTTTGCCTACCGGGCTTTCCAGTACAAAAAAAAGGAACACCCTAGAGTCCCCTCCGTCTTTCTCACACATGTCTTTTTCCATCTCCAACTCTCCACATTTACTCTCCACTCAAATGCACTTAATTAGGAAATCAATTCCCCTGTCAAAACAGAGTACTCTTAGTGAATACGGGACTGATAGAATTCTCGCACTCTTTTCTTTCTACTCTCAACCCACATCTGTTTTCCACTCTCAACCGTTACCGTGGAAACCATTGTTGCGCATTTGACGGTTTCTCTCTGAAAATCGCGGAATCATTACTGCCACTTGCTTCCAAAACAATAAAGAAAAGTGAGACAGATCAGACAAAAACGCCGCTTTTCGTTTCTGACTGACAGCACCGTCTGGCTTTTTACACTTTGCGTATTGCGCCTCGGCAACTGTGGATGCGGTTTTATTCACTTATCTACACACTTTATTCTTTCCTGCGTTGACGTGTATATTTACTCCCCAAGGGAAGAAAAGACTAATTGCAAAGCCACAATATATTCCGCTGGGTATCCTCCACTTGTTCATTTGTAAATGTACCGCGAACGTTGTCGAGTCCCGAGAACAATGTCAAGACGGTTCGAAAATCTGCGGACCGCATTTTGCAGAATCCAATGCATTGCCACCAGTGGATGCGATTTACCAATGGCCCTTAAATATTTCCATCTGGCGCCTCTATAGGTGTGATTCAACTATCCATAATGAAGCTTTCAGCATAGGGGACACAATATTTATATCAATAACTAAAACCGTGTCCCAAAAGTTA
Organism: Hippocampus kuda; assembly: GCA_901007745.1. Lineage (NCBI taxonomy): Eukaryota > Metazoa > Chordata > Actinopteri > Syngnathiformes > Syngnathidae > Hippocampus > Hippocampus kuda. Next base: position 168,350 of record CAAKHF010022694.1, on the reverse strand, counting down.
CGAAGCAAATCCACTTGTCAATCCACGTATGACTTGTTTTGATCCCATTTGTGCAATGCCGCATGGGGGCACATCTGGATATCCACATCTGTGCCAACAGTGTAGCTGTTACTATATATCCTGTATGGATACGGGTCACACAAACGGTTGCCATCCCGGTGATGTGTTGAAACGTAAGATAGGGCAAGACAATTGGAGCTTACAATAATGCGGTCAACATTGCAGGCATCGCGCGCCACACTCCACTTGGCAGTCTGTGTCGTAACGAGAGTTCATTATCTGGATTCCTTCCGCTACGACCAAAGTGAGATCCTCTTATAAGAGTATTATAATAATAATAATAAGAATGAAATATTTTGGTCTACACTTACTTTGGCCATTAATGAGAAAATTGCTTTTCAAATGATCTTCATTGCCCATAATTTCTTAATTGGCATGTCAGAACTTTTTTTTTTTTTTAAATTGGAGGGAGAAATGGGAATGATTTACACCTTTGTAAATTTGTCTCCACCACTCAGGAAATTAAAAGTTGTATTTTCTGGAAAATGTTGCAACAACATATCAACACCAACGAAGACATTTACCTCCGTGCCGTTTCAACTGTAGCATATAATGAGTTCATACTTGCTCATTCAGAAGACATTTGCTACTCAGGAGCTATTTAACAAGCCAACAATAATACGATCTCATCACTGGGCAAATGAAACGACGTGTGCTCTTCTTATCACGATGAGGTCTTCATCCGTAGCCATTAATCCTCAACATCTAGTGCGCAAATGCTGTATCCCCGATTCCAAATGAATATTTCCACAGAATGAGGCTTTGTGTGCAAATAAAACGCTTGAATAAAATATGGTGATTTTGTCACCTTTGACCCAATCATGTGGCAAGAAACGCGTGTGCGGTCAAAAACATGATGAGGTCACTGTCCGCTTTGATGAAGCCGCTCAAGAGGGGCCAATGCAGACCAAGACGTTGCCGGATTGTCTTCAAACAAAAGACCGAGTCCAAAAATGTTCTCTTGGAGATGAAAACGTGCAACGAGGTGTCACAGCAATCCGTCAGCGTCTCGCGGAAAGTTTTAGGTTAAGGTCGGGTGCTGACATTGAATGTGCCAGTGTCCTCATTGTTGACAGACCTCACTGACACATCTGACACAACACATGACACTTTAATTGATGGCCTTAAGTTACGGCTTGTCCACGGCTGTAAACTTGCGATCCATCTTCTGTCACCGGGACTGAAACTGCATAATGCTTCTGCTCCAAGTAAGACCACGTCGATTTGTCCTAAATGTTGCTGACAACATCATTAGGAGTGATTTCTTGCGCAGCAGCACACTTTTGTGATCTGGGTCTGCAACATCGCATGGCCATTGGGGACAGTGCCTCTGGATCGGTCAACCCGAGTGGTGGTCCCCCCTTTTCGTGACCAAAAGGAAAACATCGTGGAGCGGGCAAAATGAGTTTCCTTCACAGGGTGTCTCGGCTTTCACTTAGAGATAGGGCGAGAAGCACGGTCATCTGAGAAAGACTCAAGAGTCGAGCCGCTGCTCTTCCTCCATATTGGGAGGAGCTAGGTGAGCTATCTGGAACATCTGATTAGGATTCCTCCCTGGTGAGGAGGCCGAGGGGAAGACCTGAGACATTATGCTTCTCGGCTGCCCTTGGAACGCCTCGGCATCCCCTTGGTCGAGCTGGATCAAGTGGTTGAGGAAAGGGAACTTCTTTGACAAAGCGACTGCCCCTCGCAACATGACCGCGGATAAGAGTAAGTAAATGGATGGAGGGATGTGCTACTTGACATTTTGCTGGCATTAGGGACGTTGATCTCATCTACCCCATATATTAACTAAAAAGTGCCGCTACGCAAATCTCTAACTAGCCCAACTTTATCATCTGTGCTCAGAATAAAGATGTGGGAATCACACTCTTTGAAGATGACAGAGAGGCTTATATCCCCCAATCCCAAACCCTGTAATCCAAGATATTCGGCGTACACATGCCACTCCGCTCACCTTTTCTTGCTTCCATCTTGGTCCCTCTGCCTCCAATCCAAACGGCTCTTTCGATACAGTAGGTTCATGTCGCTGCGGGGTCGTTCCACCTCGCAGCCAATCACAGCACAGTGTAGCCGCTTACTCCGCCTCTCGATGTCACGCAGAAAATGCTCGACTGCCACATCCTGGGCAGAACCAGAGCTCATGGTACACAAGGAGGCCCGAGATGATGAGACGTGTTGTCACAAGGCGCACCTAAATCAAAAGAGACCAGAAAATACGGGGTGCCGTTTGTAAAGCGCCTCGCGCTGAGACATCAACATTTTGTACTGTTAAGCCACAAACTTTTTTTGTTTTAAAAACTTTTTAAAATACGTACAAAAAAAAAAGTCAACTTACAAATACATCGTTCAATCTAAATGTTTCGTGACACCTAAATGCACAACACTAAAATTAAAACTACCGGTAACTCTAAAGCCAAATGATAAATAAGCACATGTTAACTCAAAAAGTCAAAATGTGACGCTGAGCAAATGTACACAAAAAAATTGACTTAAAATTATTATTACTATTATTCTTATGTTTTTTTTTAAATATACATTGTCTGAAGATCAGTGTTGCAGTCGTTTTAATGCTGTACAGCATCTTGACACATAACTGACAGTCACAATTTAAAAAAACCCAAATCATAAATTGCTTCAGAACTTTAAGCCACAGTGGATGCTAGAAAGACCAACAAAAACGATGCATTTAATGTCACCCCAAAAAAGTACGTTCTACTCTCCTACGTTGGCAGAAAAGAATGACAATCAATCGCTACAACTGACAGCCCTCAAAAGTAGACACACTGCACAATCAAAGGAAGAGAACAGAAGCCGTTTTGTTGATCTCAGCCTCTTGTGTAGCACATGGAAACTATTTCTACTTTCATTATCCAGTTATGAATATTTGAGTAAGCATGATAACTCAGCTGCAGCGTGTCTCTGGCTGCGGGCCCTGGGATGGCCTAGCTGAGGCTGTCTGCCAAGCAGACAGTAATGCGGATTGTCATATGTAGCGCGTGCACAGCTTCCTCCTCACGCTCACCCTATGAGTAGTCGGCCTTGTTGTGGGGCAGATATCAGGAAGGCCCGGTAGTGTTTCCACGCTGCTGTAAGGGAATGCATCATGCAAGCGGCTAAGAAAAGCACAGCTGTCAGCTGATGCATGTTTGTTTTGTCCTCACAAATGGAAACTTGAAGGTTTTCACTGCCCCTGGCTCTTCGGAGCTGAAACACAACCATCCACTTTGTTCAGATTCTACCGTCATTTGGTGTGAGATGTAATAGCTGTGGAAATGACAGTTTTTGTTTTTTTTAACTTCATTTTCCCATGCAGCATCACTATTTTCAAATCTTTTGAGAAAAGAAAATCATGAAATAAAAGACAAAAGGGTTAATAAATCACTTCTGAGCATATACAATGTGGCAACTCATTCGCGTGCGACTCCGCTGTGAATGCGAGTTGCATGAAAAAGCATAAAACATTCATCATCTTTACATTTCACTGCGATGACAAATGATGATGTGTGAAGGATCCCTTGGCAAGCAACATGAAACGATTTCTATCTTGGGAAACGTGAGCTCATGATAATTTCATAGGAAACATGAGGAAAACGGGCCATTCGTAAATGAAGTGGTTCTCAAGCCAAACGGGATACAATAGGAGAATCAATGCTACACATCACAAAGGCAAATTAAAGTTGTATTCAAAGATTTGTTTCTAAATACGATACGTGTTTGAAGATAACAGCTGAAAACGTGCAAAAACTGAGAACTGTAGAATACTCATTTTAGGAGATAGAGCGTTCGAGCATTGAGCGTATTTTTTTTATTACTATTTCAGTAATATTTCTTTTTTGGGGGGGGATGGGTTAACGTACAGTGACACCATCTGTCACCTACAGTTACCTAGTTAGTTATGCCTTCAACTTGAAAATGTATCTTCTTTTCAAAAAGTCAGCTGTGCTGCAGCTTTAGAGCGCCTCGTTGTCAGCTGCGAGTGCGCACAAGTCATGGTGAGAAAGGCTGAAGTGCAAGGAGAGGGAAAGAATGAGAGACATCTTAATGGTCTCAGGCTCACACTGGTAGTGCCCCTTTCGAGCAATTCATAGTTGGCCACGAGTGTGTGGACAACACAGGTAGGAAGGTAGAGGGCTCAGTAGCCAGGATTTTTTTTTTTTTAATTCATTTTTTAATCCAATGTGACAGGCACTGTGTGGACTGGGGCTTTCAGGCTGGCATGGTCTCATTAGAACGCCTCGTTGTTGTAGAAAAGCCCCACGATGAGTGGGATATACTCCAGCCACCGGAGGTTTTAGATTAGATCTTATCAAGGCTCAAACATGTAGTCATACAGTACTTCATTGACAATTGATAGGGACGTGGTTTTAGCACATTCAGCGCCACAGCGTTCGAGAATGGCGAGAACGGCAACTTTTTTTCATTATTTCTGCAGCCTTATTTGACATACTTGGCAATTTGGAATTTGTTAACAGCGCTTTTCCCTGTACTGTGTCAAATTTAGAAGAACATTTCAGGCAACTCCAAAATTGCTCTGTTCACTTTCTGCAGGAAATCAAAATATTCTCCATGAAATCAGACAATAGGCAGCAGAGTTTCAGTCATGAGTCACTGTACAAAACCCGCCGCTCTTCATCGTGCGAGTATCACGCTACCTGTTCCAGGAAGCCCGCTGAGTTTTGTTGCGACGCGTAATTCTTTTTGTCAAGGCCCAGTGTGTCATGCGGCGTGTCAGTGCGACGTCTGCTATTCTTGTATCAGCCTGCCCTGACCACAACCCCGCCGCCATGCTTGCTGACTCAATGTTAATTAGGTTAAGGAACTGCAAGTGAAGGTTGGTCTTTTGGTAGAAGGGGCCTTTGATTCGAGTTTCAGGGACCGCGGCAGGCTGCAATCGTGGCCGTTGAATGCTGTGAGTTGGTGCAGAATTAGCCCAACTAAAGAACATCTCCTTATGTTAAACAAGGTTTGGCGACGGAGGGGCGGGTTGGACTGTCTAATGAAAGCATTACAGTATGCGGAGCATACTGTATATGAATGCCTGCAATAGCTTTGATCATTATTTTTCGGGGGCATCTGCGGGGTCAAGAGATGCTTGAGTTCTTCTGATTAGAACCAGAAGGCAGATGGCACCATGATTCATAGAAGTGGAGCTGCATGCAATTCAGCAGACAACCCATTCATGCACATAAGCATTCAGATCACACACACAAGCGCGCTCACGCTCACGCACAAATCACAAATATTTGCAACGTGTACATGCATCCGGGCCGTGTAGCAGGAGCTGCAAACGCTGTCTTGAAGAGAATGGGAGTGCAATCGCAGACGAATGGACAGAAAAAGCATTTCCCAGTTTGATTGATGATTGCTCGGCGGGTTAGTTAGAATTCTGATCCAATATTGAAATATTATGGACCGCAGTCGGCATGTGAGACTGAACCTAGCAAGTGATTTGTTAACCATTCACCTGAATCATTACATTGCTTGGAAGCACATAAAACAAACCAATCGATGTAGCTATAAAAAAAAAATAATAATAATGATAAATATCAACCTACAGCATAGAGTCTTGCACAAAAGCACTTCTTCATGTCATTTGCATGAGCTTAGATGTAAAAAAAAAAAAAAAGACAAGCCATAAGCTTTTCACAGCCAATGAAGTGTTGGCTACAACCCTGGTAGCTGAATATAAAATTAACGAAGGAAGAAGATTTGGAAATTTTTACAACTCATTTTTGGCACGGGCCACATTTTAGTTCGTTTTTCACTTAGAGGGATGTTATGACTGAAACCATATGAAGGAGTCAAGAATAACTGTAGATTCAACAACTGTTTAAGTTACTGTCATGAGGGGTTTGGTAACAAGAAAATGCTAAGAGTATGTCTCTTATTTATTACATATGAGAATTTGAAATTTTGGTAGATATTTTAGAAAGGATCAAGGAAGTTGACATGTTTGAGCTATGCTCGCGGGCCACATAAAATGAAGTGGTGGGCCAGATCTGACCCCCGGGCCTTGGGTTTGACACCATGATTTACAACGTTCCGTCGACCAATGTTCGTGAAACAATTCAGAGTGAAAGAATCAACAAAATCTGCCCATATTTAGAGCGCGCCTGTGTCGAGTCAAGCTTTGCAGTAATCCTCATCTTGGTGCAAGGCTGCGCCCTCTGGCCTCGCACCTCAGCTAGTGGGCCTGCGGTGCTGCACAAGAGGTGGTCTGCAGTGGAGCCACGCCACACTGCAAACTGCAAAGGCATGTCATGACAACGGGCGCGGGGGGAGGGGTGGGCGAGGGGGCCTGGACGAGTATATGTATATGCAAAACCTAAATTAGATTACTCTGAGATGTGCGATACCTTTGTGCTTTCCCCAAGAGCTCATTTTATTACCGACTGCCTCCCTTCCTCTGAGGCTGGGAAATAACATTTAGGCATTTATTGCATTCAAATGTTTATTACTTTGCGCGGCTCCGCCAAGTGATTTAATGTTCACTTCTGGTCCAAAATAATTAGCAAATACGTGTAATTAAACTATTGGTTTTCTTTACAAAGTTTATTGAGGATGTAGCTTGAGACTCTTATTACTGGATGTCCTATCATAATGGCAGCACGTTTACTTACTGCTGAGAGAAGCGGGCATCAATTTGATGGAAGATGTTTTTTATTATTATTATTAGGAGTGTGGCAAATGCAAAAAAAAAGGATTGCGATCGTTAATCATATTATGAGTAGTGCTTGTCATATTAGTTGTCAGGGGGCATCGTGTGGGTGTGGACAAACTCTTCACGCTAGGCCATGTCAAATGTTACATTTAATATCCACAAAAAATGGATGGAGGGCTGATGATCAAACATCCCTGCTTTTTTTCGGGCCACGATATTTTCTTACAAAATTGATTTAGTACCCCTGCCACTTGATTTCGACACTTTCTACCTGTGCCTGTTCAACCCACAAGATCGTCTTGAGTACCAATAATTATGCAGTCCGTCAGTCAAGTCCCTCAAAGGAAAAAATATAAAACTATCATTTGTGTCGAGCTACACACCAGCCCGCATCACACTGGACTTTCTTGGCTAATCTCTGAAATTCGACATCCCAGCCTCACTGCCAAACTCGTCGAAGCCAGACACAACGCTGAGGCTCAGTCTGGAGTTTTAACCGAAAGGGAGGGAGGAGACGGAGCGAGAGCGGCAGACAGGATGCAGTACCGTTCAGGGGAAGACTCGGCGGCTTAAAACCCCTCAGCTAAAAAGGAGAGAGCGAAGCTGCGGGGAAGGGATGGGAGGGGTGCAAAAAATGAGTGGGAGCCAATAAATACGGAAGGGGTACATGAGCGGCTAAACAATGCAGATCGGGTTCGAAATGACGAAACGGACGGAAGGGAATATTGAGAGGGCATATATGAGAGAGGAGGAAAAAGCAAATGAGAGGAAAAGAAAGAGAAGATAGCGACAGAGAACCAGCCTACGAGGATGGGGGAGGGAGGTGCAATCAAGCCTCTCACACTAGTCACTGTGTGTGGTCTCTTAGCAACACTGTCAGCCATGCATCTCCTTCCCAGCCACTGAATATGCACAAAGCGGGACGACATCCTCGTCATACCTTACAATGCCGACGTAAAAACTTCCCCTACCTCATTTGCATGAGATCATCCTCAGTGCACAAAAAAAAAAAAAACAACCCACATACGCACGCTGCAAGGGAAAACAGAGATACACTTTTAATCCGGAGATAGCATCTGTAACCCATAGCAACCACTACCTCACTGTTAATGACTACTCAGCGATGCTGTTGGCGCACCACCTGTGCACGTTCAAAAGTGACAGTAAGACAGGATTGGATTTATCATTGTCCCAATGTGAAAATATTTCAATGCATATGGCTGTGCCGAAAATGATGGCAGGTCGTAAGATTTTTTTTTTTTATCAGCTTCTCAAGATATTTTCTCTGATTCGTACGGCGGCTGCGTTCATGTCCTCTTGAGATCACACGCCTGAGATGGCTCCTCTCAAGAAAAGTGTTTTCATGTAATGTGACCGCAAATATTAAAGGGTCGCATTGCCTCATTAAAAAAAAAAAAAAAAGAGAAGAAGTCACTGACAGCCTGTTGTGTTGGAATAAAAAGGTACAAACGAGCTACTATTTAAAGCAGCTGCAAAATATGAATGGGCAGATTTTTCTTCCACTATCAGCTCGCAGGAGTTCCTGGAGCGGTGGGAAAGAACTCTGTTCTCAACAGTTGGTCACACGCAGGGCACATTGACATTTAGTCAGATGGGGAAAAGACTGTGCCGTTCATGTCGACACAATCAGCAAATCCACAAGAACTGTCAAGAAAGAATTGTCCTTCCCGGCCCACAACATTAGGAACACCTCAACAGGTTCAATGGTAGTCAATTGGGATTGGATTAACAATGCTGTGGACCGGGTTACATTGACAGCGGTGAAGAGCAGCACGGAATCAAAATTAAAGATGTTTTTGACAACGTTGGGTACTTTTCACAGCATTTTGTAAAGGCTGGATTTTTTTTATTTTTTATTTTTGCTTGTTTCTCTGTTTGCTTGTTTGTATCACTATAAAAAAACGAAACCTTGACTTGACTGACCAGAGGCTAATGGAGTTATTTTGATGACTTTTCTATGATGGCTGAGAAGTATAAAAAGACATGTTGTGAAGCACTTCAATCGGCACAGAAATCAATTTACAAAGTGAAAAACTAAAAGGCGAAGGTGAATAGATCTGTGAGCTGCAGGAGTGGAAGAAATCATTTTGCCTGTTTGGAGAAAACCGCTTTTTCGGATAGCCTGTTTTTATCCATACTGTGTTAAAGATTTGGATTTTTCCAATCGCGTGCTTATGATAAAAACTTGCACAAAGTCAATGTCTGATGACAGCCAACTAATAAACTTTTAAAGCAAAGTTTTCTTTCTCTTCTGGTCACGGTCGCAGTCCATGAATATAAAAAAATTGCTCTGATGAACCGATAACTAAGCCCTTCAAGTTCATTTGAGCGTGTAAGGATGTGTAACAAGTTTTCCACCAAATTCACAATGTCCTCAAAGCGTGGCATTGAATTCAAAGTTTCATGGATAATTCAGCCACCTGACTTTGACCTTCTTGGGTCAATGGGACTCACATCAGTGGAAATATACTTAAGTATCAGTCATGCTCAGAACATTACATCCATAACCCGAGGCAGTCGACACTTGAACAGAATCTCGTAAAGTTCCAAGAAGAATGTTTCAAAATACCCCACGATGTATAAAAATGTTTGTTTTTCCAACAAAATTGTCACGAGAATGTCCGCCCCAAGTGAAAAAACGGTCGTTAGATCTCTTTTTTTTTTTTCCAATGACCGTTGTTCCCTATAATAATGAGACAATTGCGCATTTCGTTTTGAAGGTTCTGCTCATCAAATCATCTGCGAGCCATCTGTTAGTTGGGAGGTGATAAAAACAAAACACAAGAAGGCCTTATGGGTCATTTTATAATCGCAAGTTGGATTCTCTTCTGTGTAACCGTACAAACTAAATGGGCAGTGAATATTTCATGGGCTGCAATTAAAAAGGAAAAGCAACAAAAAGCTTTTTCTGCCATACCAAAACCCCCCTCACACACAAGCACACATATTATATTTTACATATACAGTATATCAAGTCAAGCCACTTTTTATTGTCAAATATGCTCTATGTGCAACATACAGCACAGATAAAAATACTTTCCTCTCTCAACCACAGTGCAAACATGTAGTGCATTGAAACACACACAGCTAAAAATAATGGCAGATAAATATGAACAAATAAACAATAAATAGCAACAACAGACAACCAAGGGCACTTGTGATTATTGCGTGTTAAAACCTAGGGAGTGAATTTCTCTCTCTTTCTCGCTCTCTAAATAAATTGGCTGATAACTTAAAAAAGCAACACCTTATTATATATATATATATATATATATATATATATATATATATATATATATATATATATATATTTTTTTTTTTTAAATTTTGTTTTATGATTTTTATTTTAGATTTTATTTTAAATATTAAATTTTTATTTATTATTATTTGTTTATTAGATTTTATATATACAGTATATGTAGATATGTTTTAAATCTTCAAATATAGACAAATGAAAAATCGACTTAAACATAAGCCTACTGAACTTTCCCACCACTGCCCATTCAATAGAAATATTGCTGTTACTAGCCTTAAACAAGTGGACTGCGCTTTCGCCACGTTGTATCAGATTGTGGTGGAACCAAGGTGACCCGCTGCACTTAGCGCTTAGCATACAATAGATGATGCCAATCGGCAAGCTATCATAAAAACACGGGCGGCGTTGTCATGCGCTCCGTGTTGCGTACTTTCTGGATGGCACGTACAAATATTGCGAAAATGTCACATCGGGTGACAGAGAAGACAAAGCAGCTAGGGAAGACCTTGCCATGAGAGAGGAGGGGCTCGGCGGTGGCTGAGTGAAGAAAACAAGACAAGGAATTTCGAAGAAGACATTTTTAGGCTCTCAGAATATGGAGCTGCGGTATGCGTTGATTTTTTTTCTGTCAAGGTTTCACAAACTGACCACAAACTATGTTTGTATGTGATTTGCGAGAAAGAGCGGCAACAAGGAAAGTCACATTGCGAGGTCGTGCTGCAGGGAGAAGAGCCAAAAACCAAGAGGTGCACTCTGCAGCCGCACACGCTTCACTGATCCAACATCACTCCCTCTGCTTACTATATTGTCGTCTATGTGGGTTACCTAGCAATAATGTCTGCATTCTTGTTGTTATGCTCACTCTTCCTATATACAGCTCAGAACGGATTTTAGTCTGGAAAGCCACATCTCACTAAATTTGAGCACCTTGCCTGATGATTTGACGATTTTCTCACACCACCTCACCACACCAACATGCCAGCCCCTTTGAGTACTCTGTGTAGCTACCCCGCCATCAAACCTCATTTAAAATTCAGCCACAATTAAGAAAATCCCAACAGCCCAAAGCAAAACAACGATCAGCTGAGCATCTCTCCACCCCCCTCCCCCCGAACCCCCAACGCATCGCAGCTTTCATTTGACTTCAATTCATCGCGTTCCTCGTGTCGAGCGTCAAGCTGCGATTTGGGCTACATTCCCGTACTTTGCTGGAAAGCAACAAACATGTTTCAATATGTCATGTTTATCTTTGGGGGGAAAAAATGTATAGGCTGTGATGTCGGCACTTGACAGAGAATAAGGCATCAGAGCTTTTCTTGAAGAAGCAACTGGGGTGCCTCCAAAAACAAACTTGTCAGCATTATCGTCACACGATAAACATGAACACGTCTCTGAGAAAACAATAGCAGCGCAAACTCTCCTCTTACCTTGTAAGAGAGCAGTAAGGAGTAAGTCGAACCCAAATAACTAAGAAGCTAATTGCCCTTTCACTCTCTCTTTTCACTGAGTCATTTTGGCCCTGATTGAAACAAGCAGCAGAAGCGTTGGTGTGATTAGCGCAGCAGGTAGGCCGCAAGTGGACTTCCAATAAATTGAATCATCCCACTCGTGTTCAAAATCCACCATAAATGCCCGTCAGAGCGTAGGAAGCTCACACAAACGCACTCCCACACACGGCTCTCCCACTCATTTATCCGTCTACACACAGTACACATCATGTCTCTTATGACCAAGATCCTGTTAAAGGCCTCCGGACATCCATTCATCTTTTTTTTTTTTTTTTGCCACGTATTCCGTTCAGGTTCACGGACTAGCTGGAGCCCATCCCAACCAACTTTATGCAAGAGTTGTGGGGTGGGGGGTTACCCTGGACTGGTCGCCAGGCAGTAACACGCACATCGAGACAAAAGTCTATTCATACCAAATGATTTCGAGTTGTCAATTAACTGACCTTGTAATGTTTGGCAGCATTACAAATACAGTACAGCTGTAATCCTGCTTTTTACACCTACAGTAAGCGATGACTGTAGGCTAATTTTATAATGTACATCTTTTGGGCATGATTGATGTATTTTGTGAGAAGTGGAATTTATTAATTTGGAAAAGAGTTGTTTACTGTAAACACAAAGAGGGACTGGGGCACTTTTACACTGTACAATGTTTTTGTGTTAATCCTTCGCTCTTGCGCTCTCTCAACATATGTTGAAAAATGTATTTGAAAAGTGTGTGAAAATGCTAGAAAATAATAAGTTTTGTAAATGCGACAAAAATATGCCGAGCATCACCGATTTTAACGTAAACCCTGTGATGGAGAGGAGACGTACTAAAAAGTCTACACACCCCTGACCAGATTTTTGCGATCTCAAAAATGAGATCGGCATAAATCATTTCAAAACTTTTCACCCCACCATCAATGTGACCTGTAAACCGCACAACTCATTGGGTGAAAAAAAAAATGTCAGCTGTTGTTGCCGCCAAACATAGCCTTTTAAAATTTGTTGTCACAGGTGCTGAACCTCAAGTACCTGCAGATTCTTCAATATTGCTGCCATCTTGCCTGGTAAATTTTATTTTTTTTTTTTTTTTAATCTCATCTATTCAGATTTGGAGTTTTCTTGATTTAATGATGACCGTCTTCACTGTATTCGATCGTATATTGACTGCCTTGGCAATTCTATCATCCCCTGCTCCTGGTTGAGACCGCCAAACAATGAAATCCCTTTGATGATCGAATCACTCTGCAGACTTGTGCTATGAGATGTGACTCTAAAAACTGTCAGGGAAATCCTATGAGAAAATCTGAACTTTATTTGTGGTGAATGAGGCACTTGGCGGGTTTTTTACTGACTCCCGTTTAAGATCAAGCATGAATGTGAGTGATTCATTCTGAACAGAGCCACATCTTTATCATTATCGCAGTTATTTATTTTTAACTGTCCCCCCTGCGATTGAGCTGTTCAGATTATGGCTCAACATTAATGGTGGAAAATGTTTTTTAAATGATTTCTTGGTCTTATTATTCTTTTACATCACCAAAACTTGGCCTTTCAACGGGTGGGGCGTGCAGACTTTAAATCCACTGTCGGTACAACATCTATCAAGCAATTGAAAAGAGACTCTGGTCAACTCAATCAAGCTCAAGGTTTTGCACTCTAAGCAGAAAAGCGCCGGTGAAAACGAACGCATATTTGGTGGACTTGTAGGTGTGATTGGCAGCTTTTCAGCTCAAGGTCTCACTTGGCCAATCCGTGCTGTTCCCGGGACAGCTCGTGATGAAATCAAAAGTTACTAACTGTGACAATTGACTGATGACGAGAATACCCTCAAGACTACTACTACTACCGTGTGCCCTTGTTCTCGACAAGAACAAACAGACACCGGTGGGATAGCAGGAAAACAGCCAATTGCGATCATAATAATAATAATAATAATAATAAATCTTCTCTAGTGCCAATACCAGTTGATTTTGGGCAAGGTAGATCATCAAACATTGTACTTCAACCAAGATGAGCACATACCGATTTCCCTTTGGAAGGGTAATAACGTGCTGCGTACTCTTCTTACAACATGACACCTTACTGACAAAGAAAAATCTTAGGCTCTCTGTGCAGTGTTGAACTCGTTGTATAGGACCGACCAAACAAGACAACGTGAGAGCGGCATTGTGAATGCCTCGAAATAAATCAGACATTGAATAAAGTCATACATCTCGCTGATCTCTTTAAAACACACCATTCAGAAAACCTTTCAGATGATGACATGATCAGCAGCGTCACAATTCATTCATTGAAGAAAAAAAAAAAAAAAAGACAACACTCCAAACAGAAACTACGCGACATAAGAGGAAGCCGAGCAGCGAATCGTATCAACAAACCTGACGTCTCAACTGACTTTCATGTGCTGTCTGGAGAGAAATCCATTTTTTTTCCCCTTTCTAACCCACTTCCACTTTCTCCTGACACAAGCGAATCCCACCCAAAAGGCTTTCAAAGCTTCACTTTGGGGGTAATTTTTTTTTTTTTTTTAACTTCAATGTCTATAACACGTGCAGTCGAATTACAGGAGAGGATGACCTGAAAGCTTAAATGCTGGCTGCATGTAATTCACGGTTCACAGAAAGTTGAAACTCCCGTTTGACAAAAAATGGAATGACTTCTTACCCGGGACATGCCAAGTCATGAAAACAAAGTCAGAAAGATTGTTAGCAACAAAAAGGCTCACCCAGACATAAAGGTAGACGCGATGACAAGATGACATGATATAAAGCACCTAAAACTGATCCACTTGTGCAATCAGTGGCGGCATTTTGCAGCTTCCATTAGGCTACTTGATTAGGCCGTTGGTTTGCTTTTTTTTTTCCCGCAGTCCTAATAAAGATTGCTTTGGCATTTGCAATACAATCAGCGCAATATTCAAAAAAACACATTGGCATTTCTGTTTTAAGGTATTCACAAGTCAGAGTGTAAAAATCAACTGTGTCACGCATTCTTGAATGAGCCTGAATGTTCTCTGCTCGACTGTGACCGACCACACACACACACACACACACACACACACACACACACACACATTAATGAATTAACACAGTGGTCTGATTGTGAGATTGAGAAAGAAGATTCTTGACACAACGCACACTTAAAATACTCAAGCTCTATGCCACTGATATTCTTATACTGAACAAAAACAAAACGCAACACTTTTTTTGGGGGCGGTACCCGTTGAGGTTGAAGGATTATTTCGACCTACGAGAGGTGCTCACGAACACCGATTTAGAAAAACACAAGTGTTGCATTCATATTTTGGTTCAGCGCAGACAGAAATGGAACTTAATCGTCTCAAGTATGCCTCATCTACATACCGCCGGTTGGGCCCTTTAAATTCATCTCAAGCGTGACACTTCATACGCTCAAATAAAGCACCGTCTCAAGATATTTATTAGGAATTAGCACACTGTTTATCTTTCATCGTGGTTCAAATCTGAAACCTCACGCGCACCAACAAGACCGGAAAACGTGTTTGCGGCCGATGTTATTCATTTTGCATGACGCCACGCGAAGGACATTGAAAGCAATAATGAGGGGAAAACAGAGGGGAAATGAACAAAGATGAGTTGCCTGAAGGAAATCATTAGCACACATCATTACTCTCGACTCTGGAATGACTGACTGAATCGAGACTTGAATGCTGAAAAGTGCTTGTAAGGAAGCATTTCCGCAAAGTCTTTTGCTCCAATTTGCATAACTTGACGATGCTCTGTAAGTATGAACTTACAATGCGCTGAGCAACCGCGGAGCTAACGGTTGGCGTTGGTCACGTGTTTGGCGCACATGCGAACCATTTATTTATTTGTCTATTTTTCTCAATGGGAACAACATTGGCATCGAGGAAATGTCAGATAACAACAATTTGACTTTTTTCCTGTTTGTAGGTGATTCTTTTGATTTTATTATTCTCATCGCATGTCCAAAACACCGAAGAATAAGCAAACAGAGCTTTCCACCGTAACGACAGCACAGTAGCAATGGATTGATGGGTGGAATTTTGCCAGTGAGTAAATCTATTCCGCTTTGGCACTTCTATTAAAAGAGATGCGACATTCTCTTTGGAATTGGCCTATAAATGGTTTTTTATTTTCATTTTTGTTCATGCATTTGATTTCACATTAGTGACATTCAGATCAAGGAAAAACGGTCGTATACATGCCAAGAGGGATCTAGATCACAAATCTCAATCATCCAAGTGCTTTGCATCACCATACAATCATTCTGACGCATATGAAGAGAAAATGCCGGCCGTAAATGTCGGAGCTTAACATATCAGCTGCAAATACACATCTCAATAAATTCCTGATAGGAAACCAGTATCACATTTACCCCATAAGCAAAATGGCCAGAGTGCATTTTTGCACACACAAAAGTATGACTGAAAAATGTAGCTTCTCTTTCCAACAAACATTTTTGGTGCAGTCAATAAAGACCCTCAACTAATCGCTTCTGACATCAGCAACCCATTCCGGAAACAGAAGTGACAGAGTGGACAAAGATGAACATTTGCCAAAGTGTTGGAAAGGCTCAAGTTTGACAAAGAGAGAATCTGCTCATGATCCCAAACATACTCTACTTGGTGAAGGATTTGACATTTCAATACAAATGCTGCCGTTGGAACCCTTTCATGCACCCTGTAACCTGATAACATGATAAGCTGTCCACTGGAGTAACCGCTGTCCCTACAAGGGTTAAGTTCTCCACTTTGGTCACAACAATGCGTGCAATGCTGTTGTCACAAAAACTAAAAAAAAAAAAAAAAAAAAGTCAAAGAAAATGATGTCACGTCACATCCAAAGTTTTGAATGACTTTCGAGATGTATTTTTCCTCAAGGACATAAAACCTCAGATTGGGGTCGACTTTAAATGCTCCGGGGTAGCCGAAAGCTGTGTGTCTCACCATTTCTGTTGCTCAAGCCACCTGTTTGTGTCCTACTAGGGAATAATACCTCCATTACTGCTCAGGCAGCCAGACAGGGTGATCCACTAAAAGAGAGAAATGGTCTTAAAATGTCAGCATTTGCCACATCTGTCTAACGTCCATCACAAGCCTGCCACGGCACATCTTTGCTCATCCGCCCCTGTGCTCTGCGAGACGGGTGCGGTGCTTCAATTGTCCTCCACCATATCAATTTATGTTTTCAATCCTCCACTGTAAATCTCCTCCCTTTTCAGGATCAGACATGAAAAGAAACGGCCAACATGGCATTTGAATCATAATATTTAGGATCAAAAGCACGAAAGATCACCTCACGAGCACCAAAATGTTTGCGTGGGAGGCTGGGGAGGGGATGGTGGGGGTTGTTTGTCGTAAAATAATGATAATCTTTTCCACCGTTAATATGCCCTATAAACTGTAAAAATAAACAGCTGAGAAAATGTGGTTGCACAAGTGTGCACTTATAAATTGGATGTATTCAGAATGAACCAATCACATTCAAACTCCCACTGTTAAATGGGAGTCAGCACACAACCGCCACCATTTAACGTGTCGCGGATTAACCTCAAATGACGTTCTGATGTTCTAGTAGGCTTTTCCTGTCATTTTATTTCTTTATTTATTTTGAGGAAAGCTTTGAAGTCTTTGTGCAAACACTGACTGATTTTTGGAGCTGTTCATATAGTTGCCTCCATTTTAACTAAGGTCGTAGGGGCATCCGAAGAAAAACACGCTGAAAGTATGATGCTGACACCATCATGTTTCACTGTTGCTATGGTGTTCAGATCATGAACTTATCCCAAAAATGGGGATAGTTCTAGGCCACTTTCATGCGCAATAAATCTGCTTTTTTTTTTTTTACTGTACTAGAGATTAATTCATTGCTTGCGTTTGTTAAAAACATATGGAAAGAGGATTTTGGGGGCGACAAAAAAAAAGCATATTAAATCGCAATGTCAATATGGGCCAAAAAATCTGAATTAAATCATTTTTCTAAATTGTTCAGCCCTACATCATGCTGCCCAAACAGTTTATTTCTGTTGACATTATTTAAGATGGGAAATATTATTTTGAGAGGTTCCACTGTAGCGTCTTTTTAAAATGCTGACATTTTAATTCAGCACGGGAAATCTTCAAAGAGTTTTCTCAGTATATGACATCCATTGAGGCATCTACAGACTCAGAGCGGGATCACCAGGCAGACTTCCCTCTGCCTCAGAGCTCCAAAAGCACATGCGTGAACACACAGCCTGCCCTCAGTGAACACACACACACACACACACACACACACTCCCAAAAACACATCCCCTCTCTCTTCCAATAACATGATGGACGGCACCCACGCGGACACACATCCACATCCCATCTTATCTGAGCCTAATTATATTCTTAGTTTAAATTCAGCCTCAAGGTCAAAGTGAGAATGAAGAATCCAACATGCCAGAGTCCCCCTGCTGTCATACTCCAATGTGATTTGCTAATGCATGTAACAAAAGAAATGTCGACTCAGCTCAGGTAAAAAAAATAAACAGCTTTAGGTATTTGATGCGTTTACAAGGGATGGGACTTTTACCAAGCTGTTAAACTGGCCAACTGTCACACCCGTGGGGGGAAAAAAACGAGAACAGTGTCGCTGGCTGCCATTATTTACACATTTAGTCCAAACCACAAGACAAGGCATTTTATAATTTTCACAAATAAGCGTTTGGAATAAGCCTTGCTGCAGCAATATCAATCCTTTTGGTGTCTACTTCTGCCTCCAAATGCTCTGCTCGTCTCCACGCGCAAACATCCACACCTGGCTATGCGCGCGCACACGCGCAGTCATGTCATCAAACCAGCTTATCCATTCTGCGCACATACATTAAAAAAAAATTAAAAAATTGTAAAAAAGCATCCTGCCATGCTTCTATCATGCGCAAACATGCAGATGTTTTCCATCGCTGGCCTTATAGAATGAGCCGTGCGCGTGCACGTGATAGCGCGCGCGTACACAAGCTGCCTGAGTGTTTGATACGTGGCGGCGTGCACGCTCGGGCATCACCGCTCAGCTGACGGAGGGACCTTGTTTTGGAGAAGAAATATTCATAAGGGGGGGGGGTCACGACTTCGCTTGTTTAAAGTGCGCGCCGTTCGGGCTACACAAGCTTCGTCGCTTTTGTTAAAAAAAAAAAAAAAAGTACTGATGATGACAATTAAAGGCCTGATATTCACCGAGGCGGGCTTCAAGGTTGAATAACACGCGGACTAGCTCGCTGTCATGCTGATGTTTGTGGCCAAAAAAAAAAAGCCATAAAAAAGGAATATCTTTTTTTGAAATCATACACATCAGGCCCCTGTTGCGACGCTTCCACCGCAGCAGCCACGAGAGGCTGCGTGTGCGCATCCCATTTCCCCACCGCTGAATACGGCACATTTTTTTTTTTGGACGACGACAGCACTCAAGCGAGCGTTTTACGACACAAATAAGATGTCATATTTGAATCTGACACCTACCTTGACGTTAAAGCCGAATCCGAGCCCAGAAGCAGACTGGCCCGAAGCCAAGCGGCTGTCGGATGAGACAACAACAAAACCACGCCGGTTGTTGATGACACAGCTGTCCTGCTAAGGCACCGCTGAGAGAGGGCGTGAATTTGGTCGGGGGAAGAGAGAGAAAAAAAAATCCCTCCCCAGATGTGTCAACCGAGTCTGGGTTTAAAAATCGGCGATTTAGAAGTGTATCTCCCGATTGACGCCTTTCTCTTGACGTGAGAGCGCTTCCATTTTTTTAGGGTAAACAGCGCGGCTCGGCGCAGCCTCCTGATTGGGAAGCATCGCGCAATTCAATGCGACGTTGGAGGGAGAGGTG